>APFE030620215.1:49350-73261 GCA_000404065.3 Pinus taeda | reverse complement strand
GCTTTTGATTGTTGGTTCTTCTTCGGAAAGACATTTAAACTAAAAAAAATTATCAACTTGTTCCATGACTAAACTAATTCATTATAGAGAATAATAGTGTGACCAGGGACTAACCATGTGCCCGCTTCTTTTGTGGGAGTTCAAGTCATAAGCTTGAGTGGAACTAGTGGCCATCAATCATCACCACAACTAACAACTCTATTCATGGCCAACTTGAAGCTTCTTGTAGACCACTACACATTATTTACCAGGACCATTGAGAAACCACAATAAGTCACTCACAAGCTCACTACAAAAAACCATGACCCATTGGCTATTTCCACTAAAGAGAGATACTCCACACTCTCGCGAGACGACCCTACACAATGCACATAGTTTGCATACCATATGCTTTTGAACAACTATTTGCATGAGGTGACCAACATAACCCCATAGAAAGGCATAATATAGATAAAATTAATTTAAATTAATAATAATATTTTATTATTATTATTATTTTTATATATAACAATTATCTTTTAAATAAATTTTTATAATCAAGTATATTTTATAATTTTAAAAAAATAAACATTAATATTAAAAAATATTTTAATTTAATGAAGTTATCAATATTAATATCTTTACTATAATTTAATGATAAGATACTTTTGTATAATGGAAAAATCAAGTAATTTTTAAATATGATAATATGTTAATTTGATTTAGTTATCTACTAAATTTTGTGGTGGGAATTTTATTACAATTGTTTTTGTTTGTCAAGTTCTCTGAGTTTTCTAGAGATTACTTTAGATTTGACCTATAGCTTGAGAAGTTGTGACCTAGGGGCATCTAAGTTGTCAAAATTGCTCGGGGATTGCATCCAACCTCAGCCACACAAACCGTTAATATGGTTGGATTTTTTCCCACGAAAGTTTGAATAGGTTACTTTAACATTGCAGAGAGACTTAATAGTACACCCGATCATTGTTTATTCTACGCCCCACAGCTAAATTTTTTGTAAATTTTATTTTAAATGAATAATAATTTTTGTTATTATAATTTAATGATATATATTTTTAAAAAATATTGTGAATCATGCTATGAAAAAGTTGATTTGATTTTAATTAGTTAAAATTTTGTAAACATTAATAGTAATTTTTATTTTTAATTAATATATTTTATTTCCTGGAATGTTGAACTGAGGTGGGGAACAGATGCAGCGATGGCGCTAGGGTTTTGAGTGCGAAACCCTCGACGGCGCTGACAGCACAGCGGATCGGGGTCAGAACTCTGTACCAAATCCTCTGCAGCGCAACAGATCTGATGGGGAGCAGCTACAGGCCATGAATCCGCCTCAAGGGGGGCATCTCAGCCCTCCCCCTCACGCCACAAACCGGAACTGGAGGTTATTTTCGGGTTGATTGATCCGGATCTACTCAACTCAGGGAAGCAACAACCAAGCAGTAACAGTAATCAGTCAGAAAAACAAGATTCGCAGGAGGAAAACCCGAAGGTTACCTCGTCTACCTGTTGTCCGGTAGCCAAGGAAAGGCCGAGAATAGAACTGCCTGGAGACGTTATCGATAGCAGAATAGAGTTCATGAAGGACCATGCAATCATTGGAAAGTTCATAGGGTTTTGGCCAGCCGAACGGGCCTTAAATGGTTGGATTGCAGCTAAATGGAAGCCAAAGGGAGATGTCACTCTCCAGCTGGGGGCGAAGGGCTTCTTCACCGCCATCTTCTTCTATCTGGAAGATAAATACAGGATCCTGGGAGGAGGGCCGTACTTCTTCAACTCGGCAGGTTTCTACATCAGGGATTGGAAGCCCAGATTTAGCCCTGACAAAGAAGATCTTACATGGGCACCTGTCTGGATCAGACTTTATTCACTCCCGGATGAATACTGGGAAGAAAAATGTCTAATGAGCATAGGAAATGGAGTGGGACGATACATCAGGACAGCAGAAGAAACAAAAAACCGTAAGTTCATTTCATATGCTCGAATATGTGTATTCATTAGACTGAATGAGGCACTTCCTGAGTCAGTTACCCTTGCCCATCGCGATGAGGAGTGGATCCAGCCTCTCGATTATGAGCATGTACCCTTCAGATGCAGGAGATGCCATGCACTAGGGCATTTGTTCTGGGACTGCCCCCTCAATGTCAAAGCCAGCTCTCCTGAATCCGCTGAAACCCCATCTCAAGACGGCTTTACCAAAGTTACGAATAGAAAGCACATGCATAAAAAGCCTCAGAATGGGCCAAAACCCCAGCCTTCCAAGCCCAAAAATCCTGCCTCCAAGAACAGCTTTGAGTCCCTGGGCATTCTCTCAGATGATCCGCCCCTTAATACTGACAGTATTCCTGCCCGCCCTTCCTCTTCCACCCACCCCCCTCCATTCAGCCACCCTCCCAAGTCTAAATCTCCCATCATCATCCCAACCATCCTAAGCAGGCATCCGAAAAGCTCAGTGGAGTCCCTCAAGGAAATGGAGGTTGATGGGAAGTTGATTGCCCCACAGAATTCAGAAACTCCTCAGGAGGATACCAGTCAGGTGCAAAATATGGAGGAAGAACCTGAGAGCATAGATCTACATGGTCTGGATATCATAGAGCTGGAGCTATGTTGCCAGAAGAAGGCATATGAAAAAATCTCTGAGTCGGATATAGATAAGTTGGAAGTGGTCATCTCTAGAGTGTTCCACCAACATTAGCTGGGCATTCAATCTGGCAACACCTGGGAAGGCAACCCGCGTCCAAAGGACACCAAAAAAAGAGGAAGGAAGACAGATCTCCGGAGAACAATAGAGACCGGGAAAATCTTGGTAGATTCCGGTAGATACGCGAAGCTGACAAAGTACTACAGCCCTACCCAAAATAGTTAAATCATGAAGCTCGTATCATGGAATGTAAGAGGGCTCAATAGCCCAGGAAAATCTAGAATGTTAAAAAACATGATCAAGATGGAAAAACCATAGATATGTTTTCTCCAAGAAACGAAATGTAACAGCGCCACGCTGGGTTGCATTCTCTCAAAAGCCTGGCCAGGATGCAGATCAGTGGCTATGGATGCCACGGGAGCCTCTGGGGGGCTTGCCATAGCATGGAACACCCAGGCTATATCGCTCACTGACTTCCATGCCTATTATCATCTCATCCAAGCAGCCTTCCACATTCTCGGTACCAACATTCATGGGAACCTATCCAACGTCTACTTCCCGCAGGACGCTGAGAGTAAAAAAGCGCTCCTCGATACCATCGAAGTGCTCATCAGGAACAGGCAGCATCCACTCTAGATCGCTGCAGGGGACTTCAACATGATCACCAAAATAGAGGACAAGATAGGAGGTAGATCTAGATTGGAACCTGAAGTAGATCGCTTCAAGGACTTCATCCAAAATGCCTCTCTCATAGACATGCCATTCTGCAATGGCACCTTCACCTAGAGCAGTCGCAGAGGAGGCAAATTTCAGATCGCCTCTAAACTAGATCGCTTCTTGATTTCAGATAACGCGGTACATCTTGGAGGTGATCTTACGCAGAAATCTTGGCCCACTCAGGGTCGGATCACTGGCCAATAGCTCTGCACTGGCAGCGGCCAAGTGATAAAACCAAAAGGCCCTTCCGGTTTGAGGGCTTTTGGCTAACACATCCAGCATTCAAGGACTTCGTCAGAACCACCTGGGCTTCCTTTATTCCGCCAGAAGGCTCAAAGATGTTCCAGCTACAACAAAAACTACGCTTTCTAAAGAGTCACCTAAAACGCTGGAATCGAGAGACCTTTGGCAATATTTTTGAGGCACAGTAGGAGCTCAATAAGGAGCTGAAGGATCTCCATCAGGAAATAATAAATGCAGGGCATACATAAGCTACCTTAGACAGAGAGCGGCACATAAACAACCAGCTTGAGGAAAGACAGAAGCAAGAGGAAATTTATTGGAGACAAAAATCACGGATACGATGGCTAAAAGAAGGGGAGCGTAACACCAAATTCTTCCACCAAACTACAGTGCAGAGGCGGATGCACAATAAAATTCCCTTTATCCATAACCAAGAGGGGGTAAAAGTTGAGGAGCATGAGAAAATAGAAGAAGTCCTTCTCAATCACTTTCAGCAGGTACACCAAGAGCAAGCGGTGGATCGGCAAAGGGCGATTGGAAGAATCACCAGCAATATCCCCAAGCTGGTTACAGAGGAGCACAACGAGTTACTCATGAGCCCAATTCAAGCCCAGTAGGTAGACGAGGCGATGGCGCAGCTCAAGGAAGGTAAGGCCCCTGGACCAGATGGTTTCACTACCACGTTTTTTCATGCTTTCTGGGACTTGATTAAAGAGGAGGTCTGGCAAGTTGTTGAGGAGTCCAGAGCATTACGCTGGCTGCTCCCATCCCTTAACTCCACTTTCATCACCCTCATACCCAAAGAGGAGAACTCCCTAACTCCTGAGAAATTCAGGCCCATCGCCCTCTGCAACGTCCTCTATAAAGTCATCTCCAAAGTCATTGCTAACAGATTAAAACCCCTTCTACCCATGCTCATCTCCCCGGAGCAATCGGGTTATGTCGAGGGAAGACAGATTATGGATGGCATCATTCTCACTCATGAAATCATCCATTTCCTCAAACAATCCAAGCAAGCTGGAATGTTACTCAAACTCGACCTCTCCAAAGCTTTCGACAAGCTCAGCTGGTCTTACATTCAACATATGTTAAAAGATTTTGGCTTCTGCTCCACCTGGGTTCGCTGGATCATGAGTCTTATCACCTCCTCTCATTTTTCCCTTCTTGTCAATGGTCTTCCCTCCCGCCCCTTCAAACCCTCCAGAGGCATTAGACAAGGGGACCTCCTCTCCCCCTTCCTTTTTGTCATTATGGCTGAGGGTCTTGGCAGACACATCAAGCAGGCCCTCCAATCAAGTCAGCTGAGAGGGATTTCCATCCACAACTCCCCAGCCTCCTCTCATCAACAATTTGTCGATGACACCATGCTCTATGGCTACCCTTCAGCTCAGGAAGCCTCTCGTCTGAAATCCCTGCTCAATGACTTCTCAGAAGCCTCTGGCACTCATGTCAATAACTCCAAGTCTCAAATTTTTTTCTTCCACACCCCCCCGCCTGTTAAATCCGCCATCACCCGTAGCCTAGGCTTTCAATCAGCCTCCCCCCCCTCCACCTACCTTGGTGCTCCCCTTACTGCCTCGGCCATTAAGCAGCCTGCCTGGCGCTCTCTTCTTGGGAAGCTTGATTCAAAACTCAATTTATGGACTCACCGCTCCCTCAATCTAGCTAGTTGAGTTGTACTTATTAAGTCCATTCTTCAAGCCATGCCTCTCTATCTTTTCTTTATCCTTGCTGCTCCAAAATGGGTTTTGAAAAGACTGAGAAACCTTCAGCAGGATTTTCTATGGGGAAGCTCAGCCACCAATCGCAAATGGGCGTTAGTGAAATGGGACACTGTGTGCAAGCCCAAAAACAAAGGAGGTATAGGGCTCAGAGATCCAGAGAGCAGCAACACCATCATGAATGCCAAAATCTGGTGGCAATGGTTAACTAATCCAGATAAGTTATGGGCCAAAATATGGACAGCCAAATACACCAACAATATGCCCCAAGTAGAGCTCATAAGATTCAAGCCCACAATCAATGGATCACTTATTTGGAATGCAACCAAGCAGCATCATCAGCTCATCCAAAAGCACAGCTTCTGGGAAATACGAAATGGTCACAGTGCCAGATTTTGGAAGGATGCATGGAACCAACAGCCCAAACTTTGAAGTGTTCTTCCTCCAATGACCATTCTGAATAGACAGGAGCAGCAGCATACAACTGTCCATCGATTCTGGGAATAGGATACGGTAAACGGATTTAGAAAGTGGCGACCGAGCAACCAAATAACCACAATCACAAGCATTCAGGAGGAAGCAGCACTCGAAGACGAGTTAAAAAAGAGAAGCATCTGGTTTGAGAACAGCGAGGACATCCTCAGATGGGGTTACCTCCCCAAAGGATCTTACTCCACATCCGAAGCCTATAACCTCATAGGCAACTCCACCACCAGACCGGACCCTCTTTGGGAGCGAATTTGGAGCTTCAAAGCCTGGCCCAAAATATCACATTTCCTCTGGATGGTTGGACATAAAAAAATTCTCACCTGGGACAAGCTAAGGAGACACAATTTCCATGGGCCCTCAATATGCCACAACTGCTTTAAAAATGAGGAAACCTTACAGCACCTTCTGGATACATGCCCAATCGCCAACAAGCTGTGGGATCAGGTTGGCTTCAGATGTCAAAGAAGATGTAGAGGACCTGGGGACATCATAGATACCATCCGTCAATTGCAAAAAAGCCCCTATGACTGTGTGATCCTTAACTACATGTGGAATATAATCCCTGGCATAGTAATATGGAACATATGGAAAGAAAGGAATATGCGCATTTTCAAAAACCAAAGCTCACCCATGGAGGAAATTTGGAGCAGACTGCTTGGCAACCTCAAAGAGACCATGCTTCTGAAATCATGGACTAAGGAAGACCTCCCTACTAAGGACAACGAGAAAAACATCCTGGACAACTTAAAGCTAGAGCTGCCACAAGGGAATACCACCCAGCGGACAACGAAAGGTAATGACAAGGTGGCCAGAAAATGGAATGCCCCACCCTCCAACTCGTACAAACTTAATTTCGACGGAGCCTTTAAAGGCAACCTTGGGCCAGCAGGTTATGGTGGTATCATTCGTAATCACAATGGTAACACCCTGCAGATCTACTTCGGCAATATAGGATAGGACACCAATAACTCGGCGGAGTTGGAGGGTCTCTGGCAAGGGCTCCTAGTCACCAGAAGCCAGAATCTTCAACCACTGATAGTGGAAGGCGATTCCCAGGTCATCATCAGCATGGTTACTCGCATTCAGAATGACTCTCAGACCAGAAAAGTAGCTGACAGTTGGAGGCTAGAAGCAAGGCTAAACAACATTGCTCAAGAGCTACATAACCACAGAGCCCTCTCCTTTCATCACTCCAGAAGAGAAGGTAATAAGGTAGCTGATCTCCTAGCCAATATTGGGGTAGAAAGCCACCATCCTTTCCAAGCAGGAAATTTGGACATCATCCCCAGCAATCAACAGACTTAGGAATGCAAGAATCTCCTTCAAAGCGATATTGAACCCCCGGATGCGGGTGATGGCACGTCACGCAAGGCTGAGCCACATGTCCACCATGTGCCGCCCCGTCATCAATTAAATGCTGGAAGGACTTAGCCGTCAAAGGCTTAATCCTGCGAGGTTTATGCTCTGAGCATTCAATGCTGAGCAGATTGAAGGGATGGCGGCAGTTATGGTGCGCTTCGATCAAAGGAATGTTGAGGGATATCAAGGCATGGAGGTCCAGTTATCAGTGCATCGTTTTGGTGGTGTTAAGGAACTGTGATTGCAAAGACATTCGACGCAGAGGCAGACTTGCAGGAGGGCGGCTATTCCACCACCTCAAGCTACCTTCTGGGCTTCTCGACGCTCCTATTCAGGTTCCTGTTCTGAGAGAAAGCGGAAATTTGAGAGCATTTCAGAAGCTCGGGTGGCAAATTTAGAGGTTCTGGTGGTGAACTCAGAGGTCCTGGTGGCAAATTTAGAGGTTCTGGGGGCAAATTCAAAGGTTTTGGCTACGAATTCGGAGGTTTTGGTGGCAAATTCAGAGGTGCTGGGGGCGAATTCAGCGGTTCTGGCTGCGAATTCGGAGGTTCTGGTGGCAAATTCAGAGGTGCTGGGGGCGAATTCAGAGGTTCGGGTGGCGAATTCAGAGGTCCCTGTGGAAAATTCAAAGGTGGTGGTGGTGCTTGGAAGGTTCTGGTGGCGAATTGTGCCTTCTGGTTGGCCTCACAAATCGCTCAAAGCTATCACGGGAGAAGGCGAACTACCCATGGCGAGGCTACGACAACGGCAACCTTGCAGGAGGGGTTCTGGACATGGCTCTTCCTCGCGCCCACCGGCAGAGAGGGAGCACCACCATTGCTGCTGCTGCTATTGCTATAGGAGGGCGGGGGTCAAGCCACTCCAAGCTGGGCAATACATGGAGGTTGGCAACACTAGCGAAGGGGAGCTAGCCCTCCCGGCATTTGGCTCGGTGGTGTTCACCCTGGGAAAATCCAAGGATAATCCAGGAATTCATGCTCATGTTTCAATGCTTTTTACTCAAGCTCCGGAAGGGAATGAAGGAGAGACGCCTCCAGGAATGGAGGAACCACCCCCAGAAGGCTCTGGAAAGGCGGGCCCTGTGCTGCCTCCATCAAGTGGGGAGGGTACCTCAGGGAAGGAGATCATGGCCACTCCCTCTCTCCCCCAGGCGAAGGAATCTCAAGGCTCAGCACAGGACAAATGGGCTGCCATGTGGGAAGGAATCCCTGAGGGTCAGGGATGGTGCACCATTGTGGAGGAGAAAATTCCTGGAGCTGACTGACCTTCCTACGTGCGCTCCAGCACCTGCCATTTCCACTCAGCTCAGGTCAAGGATTTTGTCTGCTGCGTCTCAATGGGTTCAGGTTAGCCTTATGTCTGTTCACGTACAGTTTCTTATTTTGTCCAGTTTGTTTTGGTCGTGTTTTGTCTTAGTCTGTCGTGTTTGTATCAGTCCTCAGTCTGGTTATGAAGACCACCCCTGCGTGGGCAGGCATGCTTATGTTTAATTCAATATGTCTGGGTCTGTTGATGGGCAAATTGAAATGGTTTCCTGCCTCAGTCAGTATTTTTGGAGGAATTTTGGAAATGCTGTTGATGCTACCCCTGCGTGGGAGCTTTCTAAGTCACCCAAGGCGCCTCTGGCAGCCATGGAAGTCCTGCTTCATTGCTTGTAATCATTTTACTGTAAATATAATATAACAGGCTAGCTAATTTTACGGAGAAAAAAAAAAATTACAATTTAACTAAAAATTAATATAAATGTTACATTCTTATAAGCTTAATTATAAATTTAAATAAAATAATAAAATGGAAATAAAACATATTAAACATATAATCCACGTAATAATGGATTGAGACAAAGTCTATGTAAATGAAAAGGGGTTAAAAGTAGGGAAAACGTAATACAAAAATATGTCATTTCTAGAAGCCATCGAGAATGACCTTATATAATACCTGCCATACAACTCTACAAGTGAGTCTTCAAATTGTAAAGGTTTTGAGAATGTTATCTTATTCGTATTCCTAACCCATGTTCACTGTTCTTGGTACTCTCACCATGGAGGGTTTCACAAAAGTGTATTGGAAATATATTGTAAATGAAAGGTACAATTTAAGTGTTTACAATTTGGTGGTTTGCGAAAATACATTTTATTTCATTATTTTTTTGTTTTGAAAAAATGTCATGATTTTTAATATTTTTTTTAAACTTAAATTTTGGGAACTTTAATTATTGGATTTTAAAATAAGATTTTTAAAAATAAGATTTTTATATATAAATAGGTAGAGTTTGGTAAAAGAGTATTAAATTATATTTAAAAAAAAATTTGATGTGTAAAAAGTAAAAAGATAAAGAAATTGATATATTATAAAAAATTAATTACTTAAGTAAAAAAACAAATATTTTGACTTTGACCTCATCACTATCATCATTTTTTATTTTTTTAAAAATTATATATTTAAATAAATATATATATATATATATATATATATTTATAATCTAAAAATTCAAATAATCTATTATTTCTTAATAATCTAATAAAAACATATTCATTTAAAAAATTGAGGTCCTTTTATCACTTAATTATAAAAATTTAATAAATAATAAAATACAAAACCATTAAACCATATTTTACAAAACTTTTTTAAGAAAATACATAATTTAATATATTTTATTAGATACATTTGACTTCTAATTTTTTTTGGATATATAAATTATTTTATGAGTTTTAATAAATATATAGATTACTTTATGAGTTTTAATAAATATATAGATTACTTTAGTGAACCCAGAGTATGTCTTATGGTCAGCAAAGAGTTCATCTAAAGAAAGATTGTAATGGCGAAATACTTAATAAAACCTGCCAATATAAACCACTAATAATATGGCGAAACACCTAATAAAACCTGGCAAAAGTGAAAACCTGCCCATATAAACCACTAATAATAATTTCAGGTAGCTTAGTTTCACTTGAATAATAGCTTATCTGATAAACCACCCAGGATAATTTCAAAATAACTTAATTTCAGTTGAATAATTATGGTAAATTAACCTGTATTAACAAATAGCAGCTGTGATAGATTTTCCATGTTTTTATATATTTTAATAATATTTTTACATATTTCCATGCGCTTTCATATTAATACAGGTGCGGACTTGTCGGGACGTTACACAAACAGCACTTACCTTTATAAAACACACACTGGAATCCATTCCACGAGAGTGAACCTTGGTGGTTTCGTAACTTTGTGATGGCGCAGTCTGACTAACAGAGGTTTTTGCCCTTTCAATTAAACCATGCTGGTCTCACGTGACTTTGTTCCTCGTGCACCATTTACGGTTGAAGATAGTGAGAAGAACCACTGGCATCATTGCACTGACGTTTTTCAGGTGTCCAACGGAAATGTGGAAACGCACATGCAGATACCGCGGGATTCGTTCCAAAAGGCCTGATTTTAAATCGGCAAAATAGGTTAGTGGTGGAGACTGTGCCGGCTGAGCTTAATTAAGCAGACAGGCTACTCTTAGAACTTTGTTCCACGTTGCATCATTTCATTTCGGGGCAAAGTAACAAAGCCTACGGTGCCATTTGCTTCAGGTGTCGACGGAATTTGACATAATTGGAAAACAGACTGACTGAAGAACCTCACTTCAGTGACCCTTTTCGTGAATTAGGTTCCACTCTAAGTTGGGTCAAATTTGCTGAAAACGTATGGAATGGATAAATAAAAAAGATTTTCTGGCTTCACCCTAATTTTGAATAAAAAGCACCAATATACTCAATATTTCTCGAGATCTGTGCCGCGTGATTCGTACCCGGAAAGTCCTGATTTTAATTAAATTCTGGATATGGCGACCGACGCGGGAACTCCGCGTCACGAATAAGACGACGACATCGAATCTCGATATTCCATATTTTATTTATAAACACGGGCTTGGTGTCAGAGTTGACCTAGTAAAATCCATTGCAATCCTATACAACCATAATAACAAACGGATAACCTGTGAAAAGCCCAAGTGTCTATTTATGCTGGACCATAAGAGAATATATAGAAGCAAAGTTCCTTTACAAATATTAGCACCGGCGGGTTTCCTCATGCAACCTTGTGTGATTTCCGAGTATCCATTCCTCCCCAGTTTTGTGATCTGTTTCAATGTTTTCGTGGCGCTTGATCTCAGTGAACAAGAATATGTCCGGCGCTGTTGTGGCTGCGCCCATAATCGCCGCCCCTTGTGAGTTAATGCTCAAGGTTAGTCAATGTGATATTCTCGTCGCGTATGTATTTGGGCATAGTGGTTGGGACCTTTGGGTGATTACTGGATGGATTGAGTAATGACCAATGCAATTGCGGTTGTGTGTGTATATATGTATTTGGCCGGGCGGGATCTGGGATTTACAAGTGAATGTGTATCAGATTTGTAGCGCAGCAATTTATTATTTTCCTGTCTCTACGTAGATTCTGGGATTGACATTGAATATATGGGATGTGTTGCAACTTGCAAGCTGTGGTCAATGGCAATTTCTCTACTACCTATGTGGCTCTGGCCTACGTCCAAGAGCTTCAAAATAACGACAAGGCCTCCACTGAACCATCTTGTCATCCCGAAGCCGTACGCCGAGAAATACTTTCCACTCGAAGATGGGTCCGCAGTGACTAGGGCACGTGTCTCGTGTTGGAAAATTAATCCCAACGACAGCATTAAATTCACTGACAGCGGTCATACTTGCCCATACTTGCTCAAATAAATTTTTTTTTGCAAGTTGAGGATTTTGTTTGCCGGGCTTAAAAGACAGAAATTCTGAGCAGCCGTACAAGTTATTCTTTCACCAACACATTACATAATTCCTAAACAAACATCAAATATTTAAGAAGAAATGTGCATTTAATCAAGGGTTGGTAAATATGTATTTTCAAACATTCATGGTGGAAGTCTTACTTGTCTCCAACCTCGGCAAAGAAATGTGTATTTAATCCAAGGTTGGTAAATATGTATTGTTAAACATTCACCGTGCAACTCTTACTTGTCTCCAACCTCTGCAAGTTCAAAAAATCACTTACCTTGAGACATTAATGTTTGTTCAGTCATGTATTAATGTCTCCACCTCTCATAAGTAAAATGTAAATTTCTCAAAAAAATATGTAAAAGGTAAATCTCTCAAAAAAAAATATTTTACTGGTGAAGGAGCGTGAGTCTCTATATGTATGTATTTCATGTATTAGAAATGCAATCTAAAGTTTTATTGTGTTGTTCCAAAGTTTTTTTTTACTCTGTTTTGTGGTGAGTTAAATTTGTGTGTTTCTTGAGTTACGATTTGTTTGCCAAAACTAAAGAATTGATCTCCGCACTTACTTGGTGAGGGAGACTCTTCTCTTCGGCCCCTTAAAATATCTAACATGGTATCACACGCTGTAAAACTATGTTAAGTGTAAAAACAAGTGTTTTTATTGGAAGTTAAATGGTTGCTTTGAAGGCAGATTCCTTATTTGTTGAGGGAGACCCCTCTCCTCTTCCCTTGTAAAATCTCTAACATGGTACATGGTCTCACACGGGTTTAAACTATGTTAGTGTAAAAACAAGTGTTTTTACTGGAAGTTAAATGGTTGCTTTGAAGGCAGAATCTTTTGAGTGTATTTACTAGGGATAAAGTTTTTTTTATAGTTAGAATAGAGTTTTTTTTATAGTCAGAAATGACAGCATCAAGCACAAGTTTGAATAATCTTCAGAAGTTTGACTAAACTTTAGATACCTCAATTTAATGGAAAAAGTTATGACTACTCAGGTATAACAATGAAGCCTATGTTTTCTTCTCAAGACATTTGGGATATGGTGGAGAATGGTAATGAAGGCTCTGTTTTGTTCTCAAGACATTTGCGATGTGATGGAGAATGGTTTTCAAGAACCAATAGATGCAATAGCATGTAATGCTTTGACACAAGCAGAAAGGGATTTGTTGAGGGACAACAGGAAGAAGGGTGCAAAATCCCTCTTCTACATCTTTCAAGCAGTCCATAAAAGTATTTTCCCAAGGATTGAAGCGACAACAAAGTCCAAGAAAGCATGGGACATCCTTTAGGCAACCTACCAAGGCATGGCTAAAGTAAAGACAACAAAGCTACAAATGCTAGGGAGAGACTTTGAGACTATTTGTATGAAAGAGTCTCAGAATGTAGACTCATTCTTTACACAAGTAATTGGACCAATTACCCAAATCAGGTCTCATGGTGACACACTTGAGGAAAGGAGAATAGTTGAGAAAGTTTTGAGAAGTCTGCCAATAAAGTTTGATGCCATTGTTGTCGCTATAGAAGAGACAAAGAATCACTCACTGTTTTTAGTGGATGAGCTTTATGCATCATTGATTTCTCATGAATATAGACTCAATAGAGCAACAAGCTCCTCATTGGAGCATAACTTCAAGACACAAGTTTCATTTGGTCAAGGTAGAGGCAGAGGAAGATCATATGCTAGAGGAAGAGGAAGAATCCCACACAGATGTGGAAGAGGCAGCCCGTCAAGATCAAGTGGAAAGGGAAACAATCAAAATCCAATTCAAGGCCCAATCTGGAATCAAACACAAGATCAAAGGTATGATAAATCTCAAGTTCAATGTCATTACTGTAGGAAGTATGGTCATTATGCAAATGAATGTAGAAAGAAGCAATATGACATAAGTAACAAACCAAGTGCAAATTTCACAAGGGAAAATCAGAACCAAGATAACATGTTTTTAGCTTGTAATGTAGCACAAGAAAAATAGAGTGATGCATGGTTTCTAGATTCAGGGTGCAGTAACCACATGATAGGGGACATAGAAATGTTTTCCAATCTATATGAAATTGTGAATTTTGAAGTGACATTAGGGATTGATAGTAAAGTATAAGTCAAGGGAAAAGGAAGAGTTAATATTTTAACAAAGAAGGGGGAGAAGAAGTATATTTGAGATGTTTATTTTGTCCCTGGTTTGACACATAATCTCATAAGCATTGGACAACTCATGCAAAAGGACTACAATGTCTTTTTCAAAAATGATGAATGCACAATTTTGGATAAGCCTCCACGCGGAAAGCTGATTGAAAAAGTTCAAATTAGAATATATGCAATATTTACCCTAAATATAAAATCAAATTTGAAAGAAGAATGTGCACACACACAACTATCAATGACCTCACCAGAGGATGGAAGAAAAGATGCAGTTGTCACACAAGTAAACTTGCAAGCAAAGGTCAAAGCTGAAAATTGATTATGGCATTTGAGATTTGGTCATATCAACTTTGGAGGTTTGAATTTCTTGCATAGGAAATGCATAGTGAAGGGATTACCACTCATAGAAAAATGGGACAACCTATGTGAAGCATGCATCTTGGGAAAACAACATAGAGAGACATTTCCAATAGGAAAGTCAATAAGGGAAATGATACCTTTGAATATTTTCTATTTAGATTTATATGGACCAATGCAGACACCATCAATTAGTCGCATCTATTATTTTTTGACCTTCATAGATGACTACAGAAGGAAGACATCGGTCTACTTCATAAAACATAAAATTGAAGTGTTTGAACGCTTTCACCGATATAAAGATCTTGTTGAGAAGCAAAGTGGACACTACATCAAAGTCTTGAGGACTGATAGAGGTGGCGAATACATCTCAAATGACTTCGTTCGATTTTGCGAGGACCATGGAATTCACAAGCAATTTACAAGGTATACACCTCAACAAAATGGTGTGGAAGAAAGGAAGAGTAGGACCATTATGGAAATGGTATGGAGTATGTTGAAGGCAAAGCATTTGCCAAATGATTATTGGGTTGAAGTTGTCAATTGCACAACATATATCATGAATAGGTGCCAACCAAAAGTGTCAAAAATTTTGGTTCCTAAAGAGGCATGGAGTAGAAGAATGAATGGTGTCACTCACATGAGATTGTTTGGATTTGTGGTGTATGCACATTTCCCGAATGAGTTGAGGAAGTTGGACAACAAGGGGGAGAAATGCATATTTTTTGGATATAGTGATGAATCGAAGGCATATAATCTCTACAATCCACCAACCAGAAAGGTCATAATCAGTAGAGATGTGCAATTTATGGAAGAGGAAGCATGTGATGGAAGATTAGAGAAGACAGTCAATGTCAAAGCATGTATACCACATGAGGACAAAGAGGAATTGACAACAAGCAATTCCTCAACCGTGACTCTCTCTACTCCTATTCAAGCACAACGAAGTAGGTAAAAGATACCACCATAAACAAATAATATGACAACATTGCACAATCAAGGAGGTGATTCTCCAACCATGTTGCAAAGACCCACATCGTCATCTACTTCAAGCGCAACATGAAGTTATATGTCAAGCCCATCTTTCGCAAACATAAGAACACCAAAATTTAGAAATTTAAATTAATTTTATGAGTAACATGAATTTTTTAGTAATGCTCATATGAATTCCTTATTTGCATTGTTTTTTCATGTAGATGACCCAATCCATTTTGAGGATGCAACCAAATAATAAAACTGGGTTGCAGTAATGGAGGAAGAAATTGAAGTAATAGAAAATAATGAAATATGGAAGCTAGTGGACCTTCCGCAAGGAAAAAATGTCATTGGAGTGAAGTGGGTCTAAAAGCCCAGGAGGAACGTTGAGGGGAACATTTGAAGGCATAAAGCAAGGCTAGTTGTCAAAGGATATAGGAAGCGACATGGAAGAGATTATGCAGAGACATTTGTGCCAATTGCAAGGATGGGGATAGTGTCACACAGCATAAATGGAAAGTGTAACAAATGAACGTAAAATCAACGTTCTTGAATGGAGTACTGGAAGAGGAAGGATATGTTGTGCAAGCACCTAGTTATGAAGTAGAAGGCCAATAAGGCAAGGTGCATAGGTTGAGGAAATATATTTATGGGCTAAAGCAAGCACCGTGTGCATGGTATAGTAGAATAGATGCTTACTTGTTGGACAATGGCTTTGAAAAATGTGACAATGAGTCTACTCTCTACATTAAAGAGAGTGATGGTAAGATTCATATTGTTGTTTTATATCTAGATGGTTTGATTTTTACATGCAGTGATGATTTCCTTATCGTTGATTTAAAAATGGTCATGAAAAGTGAATTTGAAATGACTAACTTGGGTTTGTTAAGATATTTTTTGGTCCCAAAAGTGAAGAAAACATAATGGCATTTTTGTTTCTCAAAAAACGTATGTAGCAAACATTTTGGAGAGGTTTAATATGCAAAATAGCAAGCCCACACCAACTCCAATTGTAACGGGATTGGATTTGAGCAAAGAAAATTGCAGCACCAATGTCAATATGACATTATACAAAAGTATGGTGGACAACTTGATGTATTTAACAACCACTGTGCCTAAAATAATGTATGCAGTAAGCCTGGTGTTAAGGTTCATGGAGAAACCCAAGGAGACACATTGGAAAAAAACCAAAAGGATCTTAAGGTATGTACATGGGATAAAATAGTATGGTATTTTTTACACTGCAAAAAATGATTTTAGGATGGTTGGTTACACTAATAGTGACTTGGCAGGAAGTGTCGATGATAAAAAGAGCACACCAAGATATTCTTTTCATTTGGGTTCTAGAGCCATTTCGTGGACCTCCAAGAAGTAGTCAATAATGTGATTATCAATAGTATAAGCTGAATATGTCACTGCAATAGGGTCAATATGTCAATCAGTTTGGATGAGAAGGATATTGAGGGATCTATGGCATGATCAAGAGGGAACAACAACTATTTTCTGTGACAACACTTCCGCAATTGCATTGTCAAAGAACTATGTCTTTCACAAGAGGACCAAGCACATTGACACTAACTATCATTTTATTAGAGAGTTGATTAGCAATGGTGAAATAATGTTAAAACACTGCAGGTCATAGGAACAATTTATTGATATTTCACAAAGTTATTGGCACGTGAAAATTTTGTTTATCTCAGAGATTGTTTGGGAATTGTCAATGGCAGCGATTGTGACCAAGTGTGAGTGTTGGAAAATTAATCCCAATCACCGTGTTACATTGATAACAACCATACTTTCCAAGTTAATTTTTACAAGTTGCATATTTTGTTTCCATGCTGAAGGAAAAAAGTTCTGAGTAGGAGTACGAGTCTCCATTTCGCCACACATTAGACCGTTCCAGAACACACATCAAGCATTCAAGAAGGAATGTTTTTTTAATGAAGAGTTGGTAAATATGTATGGTCAAATATCGATTGCACAACTCTTACTTGTAGTCATCAACCTTTGCAAGTTCAAAAAATCACCTACCTTGTACAACCACCCATCCTGTGTCTTAATCTTTTGTTTAGACATGTATTAATGTCTCAAAAATGCATGTTTAGATATATATGAATGTAAAAGTATTTTTCATAGAAGAGAAAACATAAAGTCCAGTATGTAAGTCTAAGATGTAGAGAGGAGAAAATTATGGAGCAAATTTTTGTGGGTGCGTGAAAACAACAGTTACTTGGTTTTGCTGTCTATTACTCCACAACCTCTGGTGAAGTGTAAATCACCATAAAATTTTATTTTACAGGTGAAGGAGTTGCAAAATCCATATGTATGTATTTCATGCATTAGAAATATAATCTAAAGTTTTATCGTGCTGCTCCAAAGTTTACTATTTTTTATTTTGTTTTGTCGTGAGTTAAGTTTCTGTATTTTTTAAGCCTCTGTCTAGTTGCGATTTGTTTGACACCACTGAAGAATTGATCTTTGTGACTAATTTGTTGAGGGAGACTCCTCTCCTCTGCCCCCTGTAAAATCTCTAACAACCCATTGTGAAACATGGCTATTCTGCTATTCTTACTAGAACAACAGCTAACGTTTCGTGCTCACCAAGGGTTGGAGCTACTATGTTAAACAAAATTGCCTCCAAGCTGGTGACATTATTACCTTCCAGTGCAGTTGTTGTTCCGACTGCCTTTTCATCACCTTCCGTATATGTACCTCCTATCTTCTCCCTTTTGTTGCATCACCATCACCACTCAAACGTTGCCTTGAAGTCATCTATCCCTTTTACGCCATGCCACCATTGAGCATCGACTTCGTTACCCACAGTTCAATTCCTTCCATCATCAAATGATGCAATCCTCTCATCTTCATGGCTACCCTCAAATTTTCCTCATATGATTGGAAAAATGTCCCACTTCCAAGTCAAGAATCTACGAAGGTCGTCTCTGCAAATGAAAATAGTTCTTATTCTTATTCAATCCAACTATTCGAAGTAAATCTATAATGGTCATTGCTAGATCTTTGCTTGGGTGTGACGGTCGAAGAACACGCCAAGAATCGAAAAGTGGAGGCGGCATTGCCAGAGACGTTGGCCGATTGGAAACTATGATATTAACAAGTATAATTGAGTTAGTGAGTGCCTAATAGAGTAAAAAAGCCAATGATTGCAGTGTCACAACCAATAAACGAAGGTGCATGAAGTGCATGGTGGTTCGAGTAACTTGTGTAGGGGGTGCACAAACCATACGATGGGCGTATTGGTGGGCATGGTTGGTTTGAAGAAGTGTGGAGGCCAAGGTGTTGTTGGCTGCATGATTAAAAAATATTTTTTACAATTGTATTACAAAATTATTGATATATTGGGTATACTCATAATTATAAGGGAGTTGCCCCTCCCACATATGTTTATGTGTATGGTGTGTTTATAATTTACATTGTGCATATATATAATTGCTTATATGGTTAATTGAAAAAAGTTTATTCTGCTAGATTGATATGACTTTGATAAAATTGGCTAAGTGGTGCTTTAGGTGTAGTCCATATACTTGGGTATTTGTGAAAAGAAAAAGTATAATGGTTCTGCACCCACCTATACGTGGTTGGAAGAGTACCGCAAGGATAGGTTGATAACAATTGGTATCAAAGACCATTTTGCAGAAAGGGGATTTGATTGAAGAAGAAGTAATAATACGACAGGAAATGGTTGTACTTGGTATTGAATCTTACGCAATGGGTAGTTGGTTGCAGTGCGACATTAGGGAGTTTAAGAGGGTCATTTTGTAGGGCCAAAACTGAATGAGATAGTGTATGGCCGTGACAAGTTTAAAGGAAAAAGTGATGCCAGAAAATGTGGAAGAACCTCATGTTATAGGTGGATACAAAATAAATCTCGAGATAGTTTTCATGGATAAAGTGTTGGACCATATGGAAGAGTTTGCTTTTGAGATGGATTTGTGAAAGGTTGAGAATGCTGAACTTAGGGACAGGTTCATGAAGTTGGCCGAAGCTTATGAAAACCTCAAGGTACTATACAAGTACACTGAATAATAGTATGGGCAAACAGAGAAGGAAGTCAAGAACTTTGAAGCTTCAAAAAGATCAAGGTTTGGACGAAGTATTGAAGTTGCAGAAAACTCTTGAGAAGGCTCAAAATGAGATTGTTGCCTTGAAAAAGGAAGTTGGGCAGTGACCAGTTGGAGGGACTACTCATGTGAAAGTCAAGGAACCTGATTCGTATGATGGGATGAGGAGTGCAAAGGAACTTGGAAATTGCTGATGGGATATGGAGAAATACTTGAAGCGCTTGGGGGTACCTAATGAGGAAACCAAGGTAAACTTAGCTAAGATGTGGTGGAGATGGAAGTTGGATCAGATTTCTCACGATGATGCTGATGATAGCTCTACTTTGGATGATACAAAGAAAGCTTTGCAAACTCACTTTAACCCACAAGTTGAGCCTTGGGATGTGAGGACAAAGATTAAGTATATTAAGCAAGCAGGGAGTCTACATGCATATCAACGTGATTTCTCGAGTGTGAGCTTGGAGTTACTTGATATGGCAGAGAGAGACATGGTTTTCAAATTCATTATAGGATTGAAACCTTGGGCATGCAATGAGGTGAAGATGCAGAATATAAAAACTATAGAAGAAGCATTTACTACAGTGTTGGGAATCATGTTTTCCAATAGACCAAAACTAGCAGGTGTTAGTCCATGATCGCATCACCAGAGATAAGGATCCATGAGAGGCAATTAGTCCATGTCACAAAACACATAGGGTGTATCGGTTTATCCAATGTCCAACAATATCCTCCTCAAAGCTAGCCAGGTGTGTATCAAACTCATGACCTACACTCTGATACCACTTGTTGGGAATCACGAATGCCGTTAGACCAAAACCCATAGGTGTTAGTCAATAATTACATCACTAGAGATAAGGATCCATGAGAGGTGTTAGTCCATGTCACAAAACACACACTGAGCGTTGGTTTATCCAATGTCCAACATGAAGTTGGTAGGCTAATAGAACATTATGATGAGGAGAATAAAGAGGAGAAAAATAAGTCTAATAAATCGAAAGATAAGAATACAAAGAAGGAGCATTTGAGATCAAGTAGAAAGTTGAAGACGAAGAAGCCTCTGAAATTTTTGTTGTGCGGGGAAGACCACACGGTGAAGAATTGTCCTTCAAGGCCGACAGTGGTAGCAACATCACAAGCTGATGTGAAAAGGAATAAGGAGGAACCAATGATTGGGATGATGGAGATTTTGGGTGCTATAGTAAGGACAAAGGCTATCACAAGGCATGATCCTAAGAGGATAAAATTGGAGTATGTGGACATGAAGGTTGGGCAAGGAACTTTACTCACTATGGTGGACAGTGGTGCGACTCATAACTTCATTAGAGAGGAAGTTGCGAGGAATGTTGGGTTTTAGTTATCACCAACCCCAAATAATCTTAAATAAGTGAAATATGCACCAGATAAGGTCATTAGAATTGCAGAGAATGTTGATGTATACATTGGTGGGCAGTCTAGGAAGATCAACTTCACGTTTGTGTGGATGGATGACTATGAAGCAATTTTGGGAATGGAATTTACGAAACAATATCAAGCTATGATGGTGCCACATATGAATAAGTTATACATTTATGATGGACAGGAGGATGAACCATTGGTGCTACCTACCATGGCAGCTATGACAGTTGGATGTAAATTGACACCGATGAATGTGGAGGAAATCAAGTGGGGCGAAGAACTCTATGAGAGGATTTCCAATGTTGGGACAAAAATCATGAAGCATGCACAAATTATAAGGGAATTGTGTGATAATATCCTAGATTTGACAGGCAAGCTAAAGGAAATGGAAGGAAACAAAAATGCTAGACTAGAGACTCAGGAGGAGAGTCAGGAATCATACATGCATAGATTGGAGGAGGAAGATATGGGCAGATGGATTGAGATATTAGAGGAGGAGGATGGATAGCCTTCGGTATTGCCATCCCCTCCCTCTTTGTAGACTCGCATCGGGATCAAGCTCATTGTCTTCTACTCATAGAAGTGATGACAAGACCTTTGGGGTGAGATGGACACGATTAACAATAGGATGTGATGATAGTCATGATGATGTGAGAGGCACGAGTTCTTGTGGAGGCGATGTTATAGTTTGATTAGCTACCCAACTAATCACCATCATAGGGGAATCCAACACATGACTTCCTACAGAGTTAGACGAGATTTGGGCATGGAGTAGGTCATGGGTGTAGCTATTTTGGTGCCCACATAAATGGATATATCTTTTGGCAATGGAGGTTGATGGGATGGTGTTTTCAAGGATGAATTTTGTTTATAGTGGTGGAGGATGTTAGGGCCTCGAGTTGGTGAGCACCTGAGAGAGTCGAAAAACTAAAGATCATGGTTAAAGGCGTGTCGGTGCACCAAAGATGTGTGATGGTCCCCCGTGCTCAATTAAAGGTCACTCGGTTTGGGGCGTTCAGTTAAATCCGACTCAGAAGTGGGAGTTCGGTTATGTGTGATGAGGGATGCACACATAGTGGGTGTGTCGTGTTGGCTGGGAACTCGCCCATTGCGATGAGCGACTGGTGGGCGAGTCATGCGACAGGCGACTGATGAAAGAGTTGAGAATAGCATGCATAGTGGGTAAGCGGGAAAAATTGGGATATGGCATACCAAGTGACCCGAGACGCGTGCCTAGGTGGGTGCACACTCAAGGCAGACGAGGTAGCCATGTGCAGGCTGAGATGTGGGCCTTGTTGTGTAGGCGAGTTGGGTGGCATGGGACGACCCATCAGTTGAATCAACATGCAGCATGATGGCATGCCAAAATATTTTGGTAGGTGAGTTGGGAAATATGTGGAGGGTCGGCCCATAGAAAAATGAAGGCACGTGACCATTGGAGTGATCGACCATGGGTAATGGCATATAAATGAGAGTGAGTGGATGGTGTTTAGAGGCATCATTGAAAAACAAAAAAACACAACAAAACACAAAATGTAGAGCGAACAAGGTTGAGCTACAGGTGGGGTAAAGGGTGGCTAGGAATGAAGTTAACCACAAGCAATGTTTGGGGTTTCTTTACTAAAGGTCGAGTGAGGCCATGTTGCAAGTCGGATGCACTGCACAGTGGTGTTTCAAATTGGGCAGGTCGCCACTATAGCATGTTGTGGGTAGGTCAGACATATTTCTCACGGGACTATGAACTATTGTGTTCAATGCAAAGTCAGGGTGCGACTGAATGGTGACACGAGGTTGCTACGACAGACCTGTAGATGAAAAGGATAACACCTAGGTATTATTGTGATAGCTCTTAGGTGGAAGTGTCAAACAATGAGTAGATGGGTAGGCAACCCGAATGGTGAACCGTACGACGTGCAAAACGATACAGGTTTGGGTGAGGTATGCAGCAGTGTCATGGGAGATGAATGAAGGTACACATAGTGCACAATGTTTCGTGTAAATCGTGTAGGGGGTGCACAAACCACACGACCCTCATATTGGTGGGCACGGTTGGTTTGAAGAATTGTGAAGGTTGAGGTGTTGTCAATTGCACGACTGTAAAATATTTTTGTACAATTGAATTACAAAATTATTGAGATGTTAGGTAGACTTATAATTATAAGGGAGTTTCCCCTCCCACATATGTTTATGTGTATGATGTGTTGATGATTTTCACTTTGCATATATATAATTGGTTATAGGGTTAATTGAGGAAATTTTATTTTGCTGCATTGATAACAATTTGATAAAATTTGCTAAGTGTTGGTTTAAGCATAGTCGATATACATGAGTGTTGGTGAAAAGAAAAAGTATAGTGGTTCCACAACCACCTATAAGTTTTTTGGAAGAGTACCCCAAGGATAGGGTCATGACAGTTTCTATTTTATGGTTGTTTATCTTGGTAGAAAAGATTATAAAATGGGAGATTTACTGAAATTTATTTACATAGAAATTATATATACATATTATTTAATTATTTATTAATAATGTTTTTGAGTATGTTAGACTATGTTATTCTTTTTATTTAGGGTTAAATATAATCTTCTATCATTATTATTGATTAATATTAATAGTGAAACATAATCAACTACATAGGTGAACATAGTAATTGTTTAAATAGTTGACCATCATGATATTATAATATTGGGTTTAATATTAGGGTTCATAAAATTGAATTTCATATAAGGTTTATAATATTGGATTTAATACTAGAGTGTAATATTGAGTTTAATATTAAGGTTTAATACCAAGTGTATAAATATAAGTGTAGTATAATGTTGCATTGTCAATTCTAACTTACTCACTTATTTTATTACTTAAATTATGCTAACTTGTATTAAACCCTAGACTAAAACCAGATAATCCAATACTAAAATCATATTAAGGACTAATATTATAACCCAATACTAAAAGCCTAATATTTAAATTCAACATTTTCAACTTAATATTATAAAAATAATTGTTATTTTTATAATTATTATAATTATGT
>APFE030620215.1:27202-48620 GCA_000404065.3 Pinus taeda | reverse complement strand
AATTTTCCTGAGATAATTTGTTATTACTTATTATAAATAGTTTATAAATTGAAATATTATTTTGCAACAAACATTTTGATAAATACTAACACTTTATAACTTTATAATTTAATGTGATTATGCAATTAGGGTATGAAAGTTACTTGAGCATAAACACACACTAATTCACTTCAAGATCAATTGTAATGACCATAAATTTGATATACTTAGGAAATACCCAAGAATCTTTTTAAATGAAGATCTCATTTTGGAAGACGAGGCCGAACTTAGGAAACAAGTCCAAAAGGTCAAGGAGGAAATAAAAGAAGGGAAATGCGCAATCATAAGGAAGAGGAAATATATTATTAAAGATAGAGTCCCAAACATGAGTGAAAAATAGGGGCTAGCATCACTTTGGATTCTCTTCTGGAATTATCATGGTTTTCCATGGTGTAAAGGTCATATTTTAAGTTAGATCCTAAGTGATATTGATCTTATTCTTTTAGTTGAAACTTGGGAGAATGATGAATATAGGGTCGCTCACCTTGGCGTATTCACTCTTTGATCAGCTTGGAATAAGAAATCCTCTTGGAGGGCTTTTGGTGGTATAACCTGTTATATAAGGAACATCGTTTCCTCTCACATCCGACTTCATAAAATTGACCCTTTCAATCAATACATTTCGATCGGGATCTTTGGTTCTACTACTAATAAGATATTTCTTGCAATATGCTATTTTTCTCCTATCAACTCTACATCTTATAAGAAAAATAACTTGGATAAGAATTTCCATTTCAATACCTTGGAAAAAGACATCTACAATCTAAGGACTCAAGGTAATATCCTTTCGCTTGGGGACATCAATGCTAGAACTACTACTAACCCAACTATTAAGTTAAGTAACAACTCTAACCTCGACCCCTTGTGCCTTGATGAAGATGGTAACTTAGCTAATAGATTCAAATAAAACTTTGAAGACATAATAAAGGACTTATTAGGCACCAACCTCCTCAAACTATATAGTTCCCAGGACCTAATCATTTGTAATGGTAACAAGTAGACATCCTGCATTTAGATGACTTGTTTCCATGGGTTGGGTAGCAGTTTCGTAGATTATGCAATTTCTAACACCCGTGTCTTCAACTGCATTAAAATAATTATGCTATTTAACAATATGAGCATGAATATGACGATAGAACTTTGTCTTTTTCCCTCAATATTGTTATGCATACCACCCACATGCAGGAGACCAGTGAAGGAAAAAGACACATTCGCTTCGATAGAAGTAATGTCGACCTTTTCTTAAGGGATTTAGAAAGGGATTTAGGCTCCCGGAATTATAATAACAACATTAATCAAATCTATTACCATTTTAATACTACCTTTTCCAATACCATTAGCAAGTTCCCTAATGAGACTTCATATATGTAGCATAACAAAAATTTCAATCGTTGGAATGACAAAGACTATAAAATTTGCAGGAAAGTGATCAGAAACACTCCTAATGAAATAATTAAGCTCCAAAATATAAGTATATAGAGATTTCTCATCAAAAGGAATAAGAGGTCATATATTAATAATATACAAGAGCATCTTCTCAACCTTTCTAAAGTTGCGGCCAAAAAAATTTGGTGGAATGTGCTTTTTTGTAAAACTAAAGATAATCATTTTAACCCCTTATAAAATTGGGAAAGCTATGTTAAGAAGTTTCATGACTCTCAAGGCACCATGGGCACCATCTTAAGCACTCTATTAAAAAAGATATATTTTCTCTAGAAGACGTTGAGTTTAGGATTAATAAGCTCACTAATGGGAAAGCTAAAGACATTGAAGGACACCAAGTTGAGATCTTTAAAATGGGAAGATCTATCCTCATTCCTCATCTCCACAAGCTTCTCAATTTAGCAGTAAATCATGGCTTCCCTAAGATTTGAACGTAAAGCCTTATTGTGCCTATCTTTAAAAATGGAGACAAAAGAGTTCCCTCTAACTACAAGACCATTATGATTAGCCACATCCTATCCAAGCTATATGGGCTCATTTTGGAAATGAATCTTAACCTTTGGCTTGAAAACCATGGTAAAAGAGCTAAAGGGAAAGATGGTCTTAATATACATCACTTGACTATTGACCATCTTGTCACTCTCAGGATCATTGCAGAGGAATGCCGCAATAGCAAAGTCGATCTCTTATGTTGGTTTTTGGACTTTAGAGAATCTTTTGACACTTTTTGTCGAGATAAGCTGTGGGAGAGCCTCGAAGACATCATGGCTCCTCTGAAACTAAGGATTGTATGATTTTCCTCTACGAGATTTTCATTTCCAATTTTAAGACCAACGAAGGGTGGTCTAAGGATATTAAATTTAATATCGGGGTTAAACAGGGGTGTCCCTTATTCCCTACCCTTTTTGGAATCTACATCGATAAGCTAGATGAGTTTTTGGAAACCGTAGCTTGCAAGGACATCGAGCTTTATGGTATAATCATTACTCTTCTCCTTTATGCTGATGATATCGTTCTTCTTACAAAAATCCATGATAACGTAGACAAAAATCTTAACACTCTTCATGTCTACTGCTCCAAGACAGATATGGTGGTTAATACCGATAATACTAAAGTCATGATCATTAAATCCAAAAGGGTCACCTACAGTAGTTTTGTCTATGATAACCATTTCTTAGAGAAAGTTTCTTCTTATAAATATTTGGGTATAGTCTTTCCTCATCAGCTCAACTGGAATTATAGCATCAAGAAAATAATTATTGGAGGTTGGAAATCTTATTATGAGCTTGAAAACAATTGTAAGTCGGTTACTCTTTGCATTTGGATTAAGAAAAGGTTCTAATTTGAGACTCCCGTCAACCCCTATTGTCTTATACGGATGTGAAGTTTGTGATTGCAGTATATGCAGAGAGTCGTGGAGAAATATTGAGATAATTCAAAAGAAATTCATCACCTACAACCTCAAGATCAAGGGAAATACTCCCTATCATATCCTCTTGAGCAATGCCGGCCTGTCCCCCATTGAAATTACGACTATGTTTAGATATGTGACTTATAAGAAGAAGCTTTACCACATGGAATCTAAGAGGTTCCCAAAAATTTCTTGTAAATTTAGTAAAAACCCCCATCTTTGACTCAAGCACAATTGAGATAAGGATTCCTAATCCTGGTTCAACAATTAGGGGATTAAGGAGGAGATCATCTCAAAGATATTATTACCTATAATTTTAAGGAAACATTGTGGGATGATAAGGAGTTGGAGGGTAAAAAGAAGCTAAGATACTATAAGGAGGTGATCAACCCCACCCTTGAATACCAAATTTATATTTCTATGTTGACCAACACTAAGAAAAAAATGAATATCGCTAAGATAAAAACTAATTATCACAAGCTTCAAAGTGAAACCAGGTGGTGGTTTACTCCCAAGATTCCCTAGGATGATAGAATATGTCAGATTTGTGATACTAAGAGGGTGGAAGATGAAAAATACTTCATTTTTGACTGTTCGGCTTTTACTCACATCTGCTCTCAATTTCCTAACATGTGCCATACTTCCAATCTTCTTGACATATTAATTGAGCCCAACTATAACGATTTTAGAGCGCTTCTTTCCCTTCTTTTTGATCATAGAAACAAGATTTTGAAGAATCACAATTAGATTCCTTTTTCTTTTCTTAAGCTCTAATAGGCTACATTGGTCTTAGTGGACGTTAATCATCATCATTATTCTTACAATAAATATAATTATTTTCATAAAGATAAAAAAATAGTTAATTACACTATGTTTCTAAAAATTTTAGTTATAAATACAAATTTATTTACTAAACCACTAAAACTAAAATCTTTAATATTATTATAAGTAAATATAATTTATAAATAATAATATTATGGTTAATGTTTATTTTTTCATAACTAAAATTAAATCCTTTAAAATAATGTTTATTAGCGATTGCAAATTAAATTACATGTTGAAACAACATAGGAAAAATAATAAAAAAAACTTCAAAATATTTTGTTGTCTTTTTTTTTTTTATCAACTTTCACGCATTTATTAGTCCCTACCTATATCAACACGAGGAATATAGTGTTTTCTTCATTGTTGACGAGCTATTAAATCATTAGTTGATTGTAAATGTTTATGCCATAATTTGGCAATTTCGGTTTAAGAAAAATTTAATTAAATTTTTGAATTTACCCTCTTATTGCAAGCGTCACATGTCTTATTGTTATTTCAGTGAGGGAAAGTTATTTTCTCTTAAGTTTTTCAAAACAAATTTGGAAGTTTTTATGCCAACTATAAAGGTTGGGGCAAGTAAATTATTTTATGCAAAGTTTTTAAAACTAAGAACGCACTATCTATTTAATTACATATCCATTGTTAAAACACGTTATTTTATGCAAGCTAGAATGGTTGGGGAAAGTAAATTATTTTTGGAAAATTTTTAAAACTAAGAACATACTGTCTATTGCATTACACATGAAAAGCCAGGGGCTCCACTTCTAAAGGAAGGCCACTACCACTTTTTCCTGGCCACTTGTCACCTCCTCTATCTCTTGTCCCCTCTTCTTTCCATGTAATATCCTCTTGCTTCCTATTCATTCCTCTTTCCCCCTTAAATACATCCAAAACACATTGTTCTTCAAATTGGTCACCTGCTGGTGTTGGTTCTTCAACAAGATCTAAGAAATTATTGTAGCATGCTCATGTTAGCCCAGTGTTCTACGTAATAGTTGAGGCTACATTTAATACGACGAGTCAACTCGCTTATCTCAACTTGTATCTCCATAGCACAAACAATTGGCAATCCCTCCAGGCACTTATGGAATGATTTTGACAGCCATGCCCTCTAAGCACTTGCAGAGTGATTTTTCAGAAGAAGCCATAAATCATTCTACAAATGAAAAATTTCACGATTATTTTTGTAGATGTCATGATTTTGAAAACGATACAAAAAGTTGAATGGATTTGGGCACTTGTAATTGTTCTTTTCGTCTCTCAATTTCTCTGTTTTTCTCACTGATTATGTCGTTTGACAATCACTCACCTATGATTTTATAAAAATCCTCGAAAATCCAACCAAGCAAACACCATGACCAATATAAAGGAGAAGGATGGTATTATGGCATTGTAGATCTCCATGGCTAACATTCTTCTTCATTTGCTCTTCCTTAGCCTCTGCAAACAATCAGTGGGAGACTGTTAACGAGCAAAATTTATGTGATTGCTGTGATCACCAAATTTTCTTGCAATCTACAAGTACCACCTAGATGAGGACTACCCAAGTGGCAAAACGTACTCAACAAATGAATTTTTGTATAAACAATGGGGATTGTATGAACTTTCATCTCCTCATTTTTGGGTCCCATTCATCATTTTTTCTCAGCTTTAAAGGTTAGCATTCCATAACTGAACCAAAGGATTTGGATAACATGGCACGGAGGAAAACCATGTGTGTTGATGTTGACAGAAATCAGATGTTTGGGTAAGACATCAATTTTTCCATCATGATGGATAATGGCGGTGGTGAATGATGGTCTTTCCTTGCCGTCTTATTTTCCTGTCTTGTTATTGCCTGCATCAACATTATAACTATAAATATATTTAACATGGTCATTGATCTAAAAACTCCTATTAACTCTATAATATTTAATTCCAATAGCTAACGATATCTAGAGTCAAGCCCAGAGGCTGTGTAAGTTTGTTCAAAACATTCTTTTCAAATGTTTGTGTAGTTCTCAAACCCCAGGACTTGAACAACAAAATTGAACAAATGAGGTGGCAACTTTCCCGAAAAATTGAAACAAGTGGCACTCACAAGTATACATCGAGTACCCATATCACCTTCAATTACTATTAAAAAATTAACTAGAAGATTGTTTAACCTTTGATTTAAGGAATTATAAATTATAATTATAATTATTTTCTGACAAGTTTTAATGTTTGTTTATGGAAATTTAGTTTATTCAATTCATAGTCGGCATTTCTGATAGCTATATTGATGCTATAGTGACGAGAAATTTGTCATGGATAAGGATGAGACAAATTATTGACCATGAGATGTACATGAAATTGAAAGTGGCTCTATTAACATATACATCTGAACCTTTAGATCAATTTTCTACCACATACCTGTGTAGGTCTATCTTTCTAGAGCATGTAAATTTTCTAGATAAAACCTTTGACGTGATGCTACAAAAAGAAAGTACTTTGATTTAATAATAAAATGACGCATGATTTCTTAACATGTTTAATGAACATATACTAGCATAACATGTTCAATGAACATATACTAGCATACTAGGGTTATTGATTTTATTATATTTTCGGGAGTTTATGCAAAAATAGGCACCACCAACGCTAAATATGCAATGCAAACTCTTATTTTGTGCACTCAAATTATTGCTTAGGAACTCAACTTGACCCAAAAGGCAAGATCGATGTCAACTATACTACCAAACTCCTTATAATAGCAATCTCCAAATATTAGCAATTCAAAATGTACGGTGCTAGATCTACCTAAGGTAGTCTTACCGTAGTCAGTCTCTCTCAGCTCATAATGCCATTTAATGTGATCGAGATAACTACTGTGGAGATTTATCTGTAACGGAGTCAATGGTCTACATGTCCAGGTCGCTAGAAGGAAATCAGTGTAGAAAATTTTTCCTACCTATATTCGAGCACTGGAGAGGAAAAATTGACATGTATATATATATATAATTCTATGGCAACACTTTTGTTTTCTATATATAGTTTCTGTCATCATAAATGTTTAAAAAATATGAATGGAAAATAGTGCCCAGTGTACTTTCAATGATTTGAAAGATAGACTGTTGTTTAGGAAGAGATCGCTGATGAAAACTTTGAGTTTCACATTCTTGAGAGTGATGGATTTTAATATATTGTTTTTAACCAAGATTACATAAGCAATGAAAATTTCAGCTAATGCAAAATCCACATCGCAAGAGACTTGTATATTTCGGCTGCTACAAATACATTTATTATTTGTTTGAGACAATATGAGAGCATTATTTTCAGTGATTTGTGATTAAACTTAGATAAAAATTTTTACCTTGATCGATTGGTTTGATTTTTTACTAAACTTAGGTAACATTTTCCCTTGAACCATTAATTTGACAGAGGGCCATCTTCAAATTACAGAATGGTATCGCTAGCATTGCATTGTGATGATTTTGGCATATGTTATGAAGGGATTATCTTAGATGGGACAAATGTCACTGTTAAGAAACTAAATGGAAGGGCCGAGTTGTACTGGTTTTAAATTAACTCGCTCATGTTAGTCGTTTCTTTCCTCATCGTTATTGTGCATTTGATCTACCTTCGAACGATAATGTTGGATCTTAACAATTAATCAAACAATATTTCGCATTTAGATTATGTTCCGAGGTTCATTCAACTCCTCAACTATTCAAATGCATTGTCAGCAAACATTTTTCAAACTTATCTTTAAACGGAGAAACATCTTGAATGACGGAACCAGATATAAGGATTTCATCTGGGGTCCATCCCTCAATCTTTTATTTAGTCGACTAGAAGATTTAAGAAGCACCTCCTCTAATCATTGATGATACTTCCTTATGGAGAGATTCTGACCGGACCAAAATGGGGTGGGTCCGCTCGCTATGGAGGGTCGGGCTTCTTTCTTCTTCAAAGCATGTAACATGGGGCATATTCTTATAGTAGGGACTATAGGCTGCATGAAGTACTTGTTTCTTTTTTAACCTATGTAACATGGGGATACTCTTATGGCAGGGATTACCGGCTGCATGAAGCACTTGTTAGAAACAGAAATAAAAACAGTGTACCATTAATTTTCATTGTAACTAAGGTAAAACCAAATATTAAAAAAAATATCAAATGAATTATACTGATGTTGTGAAAGAAAAAATTAGAGCAAGTTGCTCTTAACGACTGTTCTTTTGAGACCCCTCCGTTGTTGAAATAATCTCCCAGATGCCTATAAAGGGAAAATTCCATACGTTGTTAATGAATCAAATATTTTATAATCTTTCATTGCTAAAGACTAAATATTATGAAAATTTTTCCGCACATAAGGATTAATAGGTTTATAGAGTATTTACTTGTCGATGGGTTTTCAGCCTATTTGAATCGGTCACTTTATTTTTTTTTGTTAATTAATTCTTTTTATAGGATGTTCTAAATGGAAAGAAGTCAATATATTTTTTTCATTGCCACTTCATTAATGAATGAAATTGAAACTCATAACTTCCTTCCATATCTAAATCATCTCTTTAAACCTTGATTAAATTAATTTTTTATCAAATCATGATTAAAAATTTACTATTCCTCTTATTTGTCTCCATCAGTTGGGATTAGAGAAAGCGAAATTAAAAATTTAGTTCCAAATATGACTATGAAACAAAGGAACATTTACATTCTCAAAATATTTGCATGCTAAAATATGGAGGAATATATGGCAAGGTGGAGGAATAAGAGCAAGGTTTCTTGGTTGAGCATTTCAAATTTTCATTAAATATTTATTGTACTTGTTATTCATGACCACGTAGTTGTCAAATTATGATTAGTGGTGTGTAATCGCTTTGGCCTCCGATGTATGGCCACCTGGAAAAACATTTAAGTAAAATGAATTAAAAGTTTGTTGTTTCTCAAGTTAATTAATGAGAAAAAAATAAAAAATTAGATAATATGGATTGTAACAACCTCGGCTCCATTTAATGGATTGTAACCTACATTGTAACTGATGTCACTCCATATATTGTTAAATTAATTAGCTATAAGGAAGTTGTAGTGGAACTGCATTTGTTAGTAGGGATTTTATGTTTTATTTGTTGAATTGTCATTGTATCCTTATTAGGCATATTATGTTTTATTTTTTATTAGTTGGATTTAACCTGGATTCCAGCACTCCATCTAGGATTGTAACACCCACAACTCCATCTATTATAAGAAATGAAGTGTACATTTCTTTGTGGATGGATGCATTTCTCAATGGGAAGGTTGCTGGAATTGTTGCAGCAAAGCCATACGCAATAAAGTTAGGTCAAATTCCTATAATGATTTGCTGGAACTATTAGAGGAATGATTTGAAGAGGTTTATGTCAGCTTCTATGTTAAGAAAGGTGCACAATCACTTCTTCTGCAATTTTTTTCAAATAAGAATTCTATTTCAAATATTTTTTCTGATATATTGTTTCGCCATATCAATGCTTTAGAACATGATCTAGAGAGAATTAGGTTGAAATCATCGCCCGAATGCTTCATCTAGTCATTGTTGAAAGAATAAGTTAAAGTTTGTAGTTGGAAAGTTAGTCATTGTTAGTCATTGTTGAAAGAATAAGATAAAGTTTGTAGTTGGAAGGTTAGTCATTGTATGTTTCAATGTGTGGCTGTTTTTTATATGGATATTATTATTCTAATAAAAAAGTTAACTATGTGTAAACAAATTAGGTTAGCTTTCCTTCAAACTTCATGAGAAAAAAGACAATGTGGAACATTTAGAAAACTAAGTTCCATCTAGATATTCGTCGGTGTCTTATTGAAAGTAATTGAACTTCACACTTCGAAATAAAAGAGTTTGATTCTATTTTTTTCTTTCTTTTTATTTTGCGTTTTTATTCTTTGTATGTATCATTTTTTAATTGAACCTTCAACTCACGCTTAATGATTTATTATTTTCTAGTGTTTTTAGTCTTCCCTTTGTATAAAAACACAACACATTTTAGGTGAAAACACATGTTTGAATGCAATGTTCATAAAAAGTTAGATGCAAAAACAAATCCTAGTGTAACTAAATTTTTTTATTTTTGGTTGATATAAACAAGATTTCTTGAGATACTAAGTTTCATTATATGAAATAATGAATCGATTTATAAATTCAAAGCAACAGTTCAAACAACTCAAATTCAGTATTTTACCATAGATTATATAAGTGAATTCTAATTAAAAAAACCCAAAACCCTTATAACACATTTTATCTAAATCTTTCTGCCCTAATCTGTAGAGCTAAATGCAACATTCAGATAAAATATGCACTGAATTGAAAAGAAAGAGATGTAGCTCTCAGGTGTGGCCTGCACCTGGAGACTACACTCACAAAACTTGAGAGATGTCTCTCGTTCACTCTATTACAATTCAATCAAAAGATTACATCATTAAATACAATACTAGGAAATAGGAAGTTGTACCCAAACACCATAACTATAGGAACTAATCCTAAACTAGGGAGAAAGTTACAACAATGTAACCATTTTCTCCATTAATATAAAAATAATATTAATTATTCTCAACTTCGTAGTCGCTCCCCACTGCCTCATAAGTAGGCCCATAGAAATTGAAAATTAATAGTAGATACGTTTGTTGTGAGTATTAAAATAAGTTGTGTTTTTCCAGCGTTTGAGCATTGATTACATCTCTTGCTCAAGGAGGGAAGAGATTTGAAAAGGGCCTTTCTCCCCACTACCTCATGAGTAGGCCCATAGAAATCGAAAATCAATAGTAGATAGGTTTGTTGTGAGCATTAGAATATGTTGTTTTTCCACCATTTGAGCATTGGCTACATTTGTTGCTCAGGGAGCGAAGAGATTTGAAAAGGGCCTTGCTACACTCTCTAAGCACACTATGTTCTAGGATAGGGACACTCAAAAATGGAAAACAAAATATAAGAAACATTTGAAAAGGGCATTGCTATACTCTCTAAGCATGCTATGTTCTAGGATAGGGGCACTCAAAAAAGGAAAACAAGATATGATAAGGGTTGCAGGCGACTGGTGAGGCAATTGCATACTGAGGAGACTACACCACCGAGCACTCACTTTCATTCATTAGGCCAACACACTCTAATTTCATACTTGGTGGACTACACCACTTAAAACTCACTTTCCTTCATTAGGCCAACAAACTCTTACATATATAGGATTACATTATTATTGAACAAATTCCTAAAATATCTGTTTCGCCAGCTCATCAAAGACTAATTAAGAAAACATTGCTAATGACACATAAAAAGTTTTAATTATATGAGAATCTTCTATATTTCTCCATTATTCCAACGCTCCCCCTTAATGGAGAATTCTCTTTTCCACCTCTCTTGTCCCATCATTATTGTAGAGTTTGACATTCTTTTGTAATGGTATTGATACTACCATACATTGGTCATTTTTTGAATATTTTGTAACTCCTTGGTATATTTACTATGTGTAACCAATGTTTATGCACCTTTTCTCCACATCTCAAGACCCAATCAATAATGCTATGCGCCAATGCCTTTCATTTCAAACCCTTATGAGAATTGTCCTTTAGCTTCATCAATTAACTTAGAAACATCGCTTGTTATAATAAGATCATCAACATACATAGAAATCATGACAAAATTCCCTTTTTTATATGTATACTTTTTCTTTTCATAGAACCTTTGTGAAGAAAGAAAGAATCAATCTTCACATGCTATGATCTTGGTGCCTATTTCAATCCATATAAAGCTTTCTTTTACTTGCACACAAGGTCCTTTTGACCCTTTTTAACAAGACCTTTTGGATGAACAAGGTATACCTCTTGTTTTAGTTCCCCATTCAACAAGACACACATCTAGCTGATGTAATTTCCATTTATGTTTTGTAGCTAAATCATTCATCAATCTAGTTGTATTTAAATTAGCTACTGATGCAAAAGATTCTACATAATCAATTCCCTCATTTTGTTAGTATCCTTTTTCAACTAACCTAGCTTTATGTTTATATATGTTCCCACCAACTTTAAATTTAGTTTTGAATAACCATTTGGATCCTATGGGTACCATATTTTCATGAAATTCCATTAAATCTCAAGTATATTTATTCATTATAGACTCATATTCTTCCTTCATTTCATCTCTCCATTCTTTATGCTCAGTAGCTTCTTCAAAATTCAAAGGTTCTATGACATTTATAACTTTAGTCATCAAGGCGTAATGTTTGAATCTTACTGGTGGTTGAGTTTGATGACATGATCTTCTTGGTACTTCATCTATTTCAACTCTTCTCCTGCTTCATGTGAGTTATCTCTTCGTCTTGATTGCATTGTGGTTGCTAGAGGTGTTCATGTCATTGGATTCTTTTTGTTTATATTCATGCTTATCATCTACTTCTCCTTTGACATCATAATATTGATAAGTAATATGTCAACCATCATACTTGTCATTCTTATGGCCTTCACCCGCAAGCACATGAAATAATACATATCTTCTTGAAATTTTTTTATGTGTGGAAGGATCAAAGAAATTATATGCTTTATGATCAAGACAGTAACCTACGAAAATACACTTGATAGATTTTGCGTCAAGATTCTTCCTATCTTCTTTCAGAGCATGAGAAAATGTTTTTCTTTTGAAGATTCTCAAATGAATTACTATTAGTTTATAACTATAAAGTGCTTGAAAAGGAGTCTTATGATCTAAGATTTTAGTTTGACTTCTAATTTTTAAGTAAACAACAATGAAAAATCATCGACCTACAAATAATTAGTAAGATTCTTACCTTTTCACATGCTCCATACACATTGCACTAGGCTTCTATTCTTCCTTTTAGCTACTATATTATGTTATGGAGTATATGGTAAAGTGTATTGTTTTACAATTTCATGGGAGTTCCAATACTTGATGAATTCATTTGAAATGTATTCTCCCTCTTGGTGTGATTAGAAGATCTTGATGTGTCTTATTCTTTGCTTTTCAACCAGATTGTTGAACTACTTAAAATATTCAGATACATAACTCTTATTTGTCATGATGTATATTTAGTAAAATCATCAATAAAGATCAAGAAATAATATGCTCCATCCTAATAATCTGGTGTGCATAGGACCACATACACATGTATGCCGAATTTCTAGAACATCTCTATTCCTTTTATCTATATGAGTAAGGAACTCTTCCCTATTCATCTTCCCTAATGCACACCCTTCACATGTAGAGTATTCATTCTTGATTATTGAAAGAACTTCTACCATTCCTCGTTTTTGATGTAGTGATAGATCATGATAATTAATGTGGCCATGCCTTTGATGCTAAAAAAAGTTTTGTTTTCATTGTTGTGGGTGCAAATTCCTGATGACATTTGGTTGTCAAATTGAGCTTAATAAACCTCCAATTCAAATTCCCATTGCAATGACCTCAAATAGATTCTGCATGTGTTTTACTACATAATGCAAATTTACAAATTCCACTTTCAAACCCTAATATGTTATAGTATAGACTGTGTTAATTTTAGTTAACAATGGTATGCTCAATACTTAATACAATTTACCTCAATGTTCCTTTATCAACCCAATAACAATTTCCAATTATTTCAAGTAGCAATCACATTAACCATTAATGACATTGATAGTAAATGTAGATAGAACATAAAAAAAATGCAGAAGAGAAAACTAGATTTGGCAGATCCAAAGGAAAAACCCCAATGTGGGGAGAACCCTTTGATCAATTGCTCTTATTACTATATCAAAAGTTCAATAGAGAGAGAGAGAGAGAGAGAGAGAGAGAGAGAGAGAGTATGAAAGTCAAATTTACTCGGCCAATAGTAAGTCAAAAAAGCTTGTAAATTTCTATAGTCACCTTCAGTCAAACCTTAGTCCTACCCAGAAAGCCAACATTGGTCAAAACAATAGGAAATTATGCAATTTCGATTCTGTAATTTAGCCTAGAAAAATTCGATCTTCTTGCCACATGAGAGAGAGAGAGAGGTTTCCCAATAGTTGTACAAACCAATTTGATGAGGAGAGAGAATAATGTGTGAGCGATGGATGTCCAAATGAGGTGTGAGATCTCTTATATTTATACACTTCGTTGTGGGTGAAGAGACACATCCATTGAGCTTCTTGAGCCTATATAATGATGAATTCAATCCGATCAATTTCCAAATGAGTGTTGGGTTGTGTTATTTTTTTTGGAGCCTATATTAGGTGTGGAGACCTACCTATGGTTTTGTGCATCGATTTCACACATGGTTTTGGCACGATAATTTTCGATCCATGGTATTTTTTAGATCCTATTAAGGGAACTAGGATTATGTTCTAATCCAAGGTTGATGGATTGGGGTTTATGGATGATTCGACATGTATATATATGCATTGTAACATCGAAAGGAACATAACGAAAAATCAATCTGGTAGTCTCGGTTTTGGGATCCAGGGAAAACTCTGTGTCTATATTTTTTTTATGTGTTATGTTCTCGCCATTGTTTATTTTTTGTTCTTTTAGAATACGTATACATGTACGTTCTGTACGGGGTTAAAACCTACAATAAGCGAGAATAAATTCAAAATAACACTTTTCCTTGTCTGAATGAGATCATGTTTATATCAATCATGGATGTGTCAAAAAGAGGAATCCAATTCAATCATCATCTCCATAAAATGAGTTGTCCCAAGGTCAAATTTGGCCCTAGTTTCCAATTTTTAATAGACTGAGATTAAATTCTTCTTAATAATAGGCACACGCATCACGTTGTGAATTAGTTTAACATGAACATTAGGTAACGTCACTAATATCTCACCATATTATTTATTTCATGTAGATGGTCATCTCCAAGATATAAGTTTGTACCATTGTTAGTTTCCAGAAAGTTCTCAAACCAATGCCTATTATAGGACATATAAGTGGAGGCTCCAAAATAAACAAAACAAGTATTTTGATCATATATTTTAGTAGATAGTGAAACATCTATAACATATAATATAAATTTTTTTATGTCATCATTCATTATTTCTCCTTTATTAACAAAATTACCAGTGTGCCTCTTATTTCTATGTCTGGAGTAATGGTATTTCTTTTCGTGCAATCTCTAGAGTAGTGTCCAAACTTGCCACAGTAATGAAATTTAATATCAAGCTTTGGAAATGTCATACTTGGTTGTGGTTTTTCAAATGGTGGCTTACCAAATCATGGTTTTTCCTTGTGGTGAATTTCCTCCTTTATTACATTCCTAAGGTTTCCTCTTGAATAGTGGTTTCCCTTTTTCCCTCAACACCAAATCAAAACTTTGAGATTTAAGATTCGTTCACCTTTCTTCTTATTGCATAAATATACCTGCCAACTCTTAAAATGTGGGAGCCTTCTCCCCTTTCGTAAGAGCTATGATGAAGATTTGACACTCACCTATCATTCCATTTAAGGATATAGTGACTAGGTCAATGCTAGATAGTTCTTCACCTATATCTTGAAGAGTATATTTAAAGTCCTTAATTCATGAAATAAAACTACTAATTCTTTTATTTTCTTCCATTTTATAGAGAAAATTTTACTCTTTAGAGAAAAGAGCCAATTTTTATTGTTCAATTCATACAAATCCTTATGTGTTGCGCATGTCTCATTCAATGTCTTTTAATATTTGAAATGCAGTATAATGTTGTCTTTTACAGACATTTTCAATAGAATTGTCGGCTTAGTCTTTCTCTTCTCCCATTCTTAAATTGGTTTAGTTGTAGGTTCTGTAACCTACTCTAGATTCACTTCATCACCACTTGTTATCAACCAGACATTGTATTCTTCAACCAATGTCCACATTTTAGACTTCCAATTCACGTAATTGGTGTCGTCCAAATTGTTTTTCTTTATTTATCTATTATTATGATAAATAATTAGCCTTATCCAACTTTCAAATCAATCAACTATTTTTAAGGCCACACATAACAATGAACTATTTAAAAAGAAGCATAAATAATTTAAGAAAATTTCAAATAATGTTAAACCAAGTTTATGAAATTTTGTAGCAGTTGATTTTGTCGCAGCTCCTCGCTTACTTCCACATCTTCATTCATCATGGCTTGCAACCTTATATATACCTTTTTTTCAGTTTTTATTATTTTTATGTAATGTTAACATGGAGTGACGGATAGTAGCCTAATATGTGAACATCAATATGAGGACCTAGATATATATAAGAATCAACTAACACTTTTTTCTTATACCTTATGAATCCCACAATTTAATGGGGATTTAAATAAACAACACAACAATGGAATTTATCCACAAATATGCGTGACCGAGTCTAATGTGAGTTCACAAACTAATCACATATTTATATCCAACTCTTTCTTTTATATTCTTAATCGCTTCTTCTCATTCGCACATTCTTGTTGGATGTATACACAGAAACAAATCAATATATACACCTAATACCACTTTTTGTGTGTAGACAATGTTCTTCTTTATTATATTCATAGAGATTTCAAGAATTTATGAGACTTTAAACCCTAACTTTGGATTTTGGTACCATAACTTTATGTGTTCTTTGAATGAGAATATATGATAAATAACTTTGCAGAGTTTCTATATGTCCGAATATGTTTCTTGTCATTAGAGATTCCATGGCCCTAAAGAAATATGTAGTTGAACCTATAAACTTAAAAAAGCCCCTTTAAAATATTTTAACATCTTTTAACGTTCAAACGATAAACGTTAAACTTCATAAAATACGAAGAGTTGGGGATTGAAGTTGCGATTTTCGTACCAGAAATGTCGTTATAGAATACCTTGTTATAGAATACGCTCGAGAGTTGTTGACATGATCGGTAATAGAATATGTCATGTCTTTATAGAATATGCAATGGTTTGTGAAAAGCAGCTTAAAATTTTGGAATTTCCATTTTGGGAACTAAAATATCTTATAGTATATTGAAAATTCAGGTAAGAAAAATAAAAATTATTAAATTTATTAATTTGTGAATATAATCTTTATGTTTTCCAGAGTATTAATTTTGAAGAGAAAGTACATTGAAAATTCAGGATAGAAAAATAAAAATTATTAAATTAATTAATTTGGAGTATCACGAATAGATATAAAAGAATAATTATAACATACACAATCACTTTCTACAGTAATGGGTGTTTTCTTGGTTATATAAGTACCAATAAAATTTTTAAATACCAGCAATCTACACCAATAAGTATTTACATAGCAAGATAAATAATTGTAACATACACAATTACTTGCTCTACTAACTAACACTTCACACTAATAAATATTTACTTGGTGAAATAAGTATGAGTACTAAGTTTCAAATACCAATTTAGACCAGATTAAACAAATAGTTTGAAAAATAATAAAATAATTTTCTTTCTGAAATTTCACAATTTAAATTTATATTTATTACTTTTCTAAAATTATATGGTTTTTATTTTATATAATTAAATAAGAAGAATTAAGTTATATTTATAACTTTTTAAAGATATATGATTTTTTGTTTATAATTAAATAAGAGGATTTAAGTCGAGTAAATAATGTAAATTAATATGTGGATGTTTTGAATATATTTAAATACAAATTTATAAAAATGTATAAATTAAATGGTATCGAATTTGAGTATCTTGTGGATACGAAGTAAGTTGACAAAAGACCAAATTTCACAATATTAAGAAGTTCCCATTCGCATAGAACAAAAACCAGTATAACTGAATCTTATTAAGTTTGGCTAAGATTTATTGTGATGCTTTTGAAGTATGTTGTGGTACAAAGTTGACAAAAGACCAAATTTCAGAGTGTTATGAAGTTGTTCCGATAGAACAAAAACCAAAAACCAGTGTAGTTGAATGTTGTTAAGTTTGGCTATGATTTATTGTGATGCTTTTGAAGTGGACAACTGGGCGGCAAAGTCGTCCCCGGAGCCTTTCCGAGAGCATTGGCACACACCCACTTTACTTTATTTGCAGTCGTTGAAGTTATCTCAACATTTGTCAAAGTAATTCCTGTGCACCAAACTGTCTCGCTGCACGAAATGTTCACAGCCACATTCGTCGATGACGTTCCCTGTATGTCTCTATACGTGATATTTTGTATTTGCACTGCGGATTGCTGCACACAACAACATGACGCACAGTGTTATTGATACCAAACAATAATAGCAAACTTGAAAATCAATTTGTCTAAATATTATAGAATTTGTATTAACTTTGATGGTTGGAATTAGCGACGTTTAGGAAGTTGGGTGAGATTTCCGGAATTACCAAATATCGTGACTACCAATTCTTTACCTGAAGATGAAATTCTCTACAAAATGAGAAATTTATCTTATATTGTGCGGTTAAACAAGTATGATGGCAACATCGATCGCAAGCACACATCCACGGACTTCAAAATGATATTTCAAGAACGGCTCGAACTAAACTCATATGAAGACGTATTCAGTCTATATATTGATCACCTGAATTTTACAAGGTGAAGCGGAATCGCAATAGTACTGATCAATAATAATCGGATTCTTAACATTATGAACAATTATGTCCTCAAATGTGATATTTCGTGCATAGCCAGAACCGCCCTGTATATTTACAAAAGTATGAATTACGAACTGCAGTTCATTGCCGTATCATCATGCACATTTCATGAGTTAGTTTTAAAATGAATAGAAATAATTAAAGGAGCCATACACCTGTTAAACCAACCTGCCAAGTCTTGATTCTGGCTCCGTTGGATGTTCCGACAAAAGTGATGTTTTGGACTACAATGTCATCAATTTTGGTTCTTCTCCTTTGTTTCCTAGACTTCCAATGCTGCACAAAAGAAGAAGTACAATTCAGATTTCATCTTTACTGAAGGATAAGATCCAAAATACTTATCTCACCTGATGCCATGGCCTGGGCCACACTTTATGTTAATAGTAGATGAGCCCGACGAAATGGAAATGCAATCATCCCCTGATATAGAGTATTTATAATCATAGTTAGCACAACCTTTTATGTTTATTATGTGTTTGCCAATCTGAACTTTAACTAAGTGAAATTAAGATTTGCACTTATAGCAGCTGCAGTGAGATAGATATAAGCTAGATGGATATTGACTGATTTATTATTAAGAAAATGGATCCATGCCATATGGTAATATGTTAATAAACAAATTAACGCAAATTAGTGAAATCACTAACTTCTAACCTGTCTCGATGACACAGTTGTTTATTTGGGCATTCTTAACTCTTTGTAAATGAATACCATCAGTGTTTGGGCTTTTATTTGGGCTTGTATCTGAAGCCCGCTTAATTGGATATCAGAAGTGTCGACCACTACGAGATGCATTCGTTGGCTATTGACAAATTGCAAATTTTTTACCAAAACATTTGAACATCCACTAATAGTCATTGCCTGTAAGACCAACCCAAAATCCAAATAACCTGATGAGCACAGCGTTGAATTAAAATTTACAGAGAGATTAAAAAAACCGTTTATAACAAGGTGATCATTGCGTCTTTTTTCGAGCAAATAAACAAGGTAATCAAGTTAAGATTGCCGGCTGGAAACAAACCGGTGGAGCCGCATCCAAGCAACCCTGCACACAAGAAATTTGACGTGGTTAATATAAATGGAAGGAGCCGGTTTATACTACTAATTTGTTGTTTAATGGTAAATGTTGGGTAGGGGGAAGATTGTGGATGATGCTTGTGAAATGGCTAGAGGTGGAGTCGGTGGAGTCGAACGCGGAAGAGATGGAATATTAAAGAGGAATGCGACCGGATTTTCAATGGCGGCTGACCTGGAGGATAAGAGCCGCGTATGGAAGGAGATTGTCAGTGCCATGTGTGCATCGTGTATTGGGCAAATGACTGAAACCTTTTGTGTGGTTTAACAGCACCATCCATTTTTTTAGTGGCCACATGTATACAACGGTGAGGTGAAACAGATGTTGGGGATTTTTCTGGCAAAATCCCAAAACAAACAATTCAAGCACACAGAGGTAATGCTCTGTTTCCTTTGCTCCAGGATTTTTTGTGCATAGGGAAGCTTTAAAGAAAAAAAATTTACTGAACAGAGTATTGCACCACCATAAAAGATTTCCATTCATTAAAATAAATTCACTGAGACATATTCACCCTCTTTCACTCAAAGGGATTCACCAAAACATTAGAAAAGAAATTACTCTGTCTCCTTTGAAATTTTACACCACTGTGTGTAAAAATTTCATTTACATTCACTGCTGTGTGAAAAACAAAAAATTACAAGGATTTACAGTTTTACCTTTTACTGTTGTGTGAAACAATTCATGGTTTTTTATACAAACCTTCTCTGGTTTTCTTCTTTCACCTCTCGGCCTTCTCGTGCACTGCTGTTCATTCTTTTTATTTCTTACATTACAAAAAAAAACTCTACGCTGTTCATACCAATAAAAATAGACTCTGTCTCCTACTTTTTTTAGGCGCTGTGTGTTTTACACCGTTTCATCACAAAAGTCAACAGAACAAAAAAAACATTAAACTTAATTATTTCACCTATATTTACCAACACCATTTAATTCTCAGCATGGCGATATGAATTAGATTTATGATCGAAGGTACTTCATAAATTAATTTACTGGTCAAAAAAAACTTTACGCAATCTCCATTCTCTGCAGAGCGTACCCAGCTTTGACCTCGATCCGACGGCGGAGAATCCAGGAGCAGATCGGACGAATATCGGATGACCATTTTTGACCGACTTTTATCTTCCGATAAGTGTCAGAGAGTGATGTCACCCCTCCTCCACGTGTCAGCTCTATATCTTATCGGAGTCGTTTGTACGGAAACCATTTGCAAACCAAAAGCGGTCCGATGAGGTTACTAGCGGTTTGTGGTTTTCTGCGGTGGTTTTGGCATTGGTACGGCGTTGAAATTACATTTTCAACACTCCCCTTTAATTTCAACTGCTGGGCATTCGGTCATACCCAGACACTTCCTCAAAAATTCAAAGCTTTTCTGATCCAATGGCTTTGTCAAAATGTCTGCAACCTGTTTTTGAGTCCTGCATGTTCTAGGACAATTTCTCCATTGTTCACCAATTCTCTGATGTAGTGAAACCTTGTATCAATGTGTTTCGTTCTCTTATGAAACACTGAATTCTTTGACAATGCAATAGCTGAGCTATTGTCACAAAAAATCACTGTCGGTTTTGCCTGCTCTTGGCCTAAGCTCCTCAACATCCTTCTCACCCAAACTACTTGACATACTGCTGCTGTAGCTGCCACATATTCAGCCTCTGCTGTAGACAATGCTACAATGGACTGCTTCTTAGAAGCCCATGAAATGGCTCCTGAACACATATGAAAAACATAACCAGAAGTGCTCTTCCGATCATCAACACTTCCAGCCCAATCACTATCTGTGTGTCCAACCAAATCTGAGTGTTCTGAGACGTTATATAAAATTCCAAACATTTTGGTAGCTTTGACATACTTCAAAATTCTTTTTGCTGCCTGCCAATGTGCCTCCTTTGGCCTCTCCATGAATCTAGAAATTAAACTAACAGCATACATAATGTCAGGACTAGTTGCTGTTAAATACATAAGACTGCCTACAATACTTTTGTACAAACTAGGATCAAAATCCTTGTTGCTGTCCTCTCTGCTGAGTTTTAATCCCATTACTGTGGGAGTGATTACTGCCTTGCATTCTTGCATGTTAAATCTGCTCAATACTTGATTTACATATCTTGCCTGTGAGATA
>APFE030620215.1:3999-22519 GCA_000404065.3 Pinus taeda | reverse complement strand
ATTACATACATGAAAACCCAATTGAAAGCAGAACTGAGAATGCAAAGACGCCAAAGGTACAGCCTGCGCAGCAGCAGGAGAAGAACGGACAAGAAGATCTGGAATGCGAGAAGGAGAATAAACACACAACATCTGAAAAACCAAAGAATGTATCATCGTCCACGTGCAAACCCATTGCGATAGAATGGCCCAAAATTGAGCTACCTAGCCATAGGATCAATGTGCAAATACAATACATGAGAGATCATGCCCTGATTGGCAAATTCATAGGTTATTGGCCAACTGAAAAAGCTCTACAAGGATGGATTACCTCAAAATGGAAGCCCAAAGGTCATGTAACTCTACAGCTGGGCCCTAAAGGCTTCTTCACAGTTATCTTCAACTGCCTTGAAGATTGAAATCGAGTTTTGGATGGAGGACCCTATTTCTTCAATGCAGCAGGTCTTTATCTCCATGACTTGGTCGAAAGATTCAATCCAGATAAGGAAGATTTTAGCTGGGCACCAGTCTGGATCTGCATGTACTCGCTTCCACTGGAATATTGGGATGAAGACTCACTAACAGCCATTCGCAATGGATTGGGCAAGTTCATTAAGGCAGCGGAGGAAAGAAAGCTTCGAAGATACACATCCTACACTTAGATCTGAGTTTACATGAAGCTGGGCCAAGCACTCCCGGACATAGTAAGTCTAATGCACGATGATTTTGAATGGATTCAACCCTTAGACTATGAACATGTACCCTTTTGATGTAGGAGGGGCCATGCCCATGGACACCTTTTTCGTGATTGTCCCTTAAACATGCCTTCTAAACCCACAAAAAATGGAGGTAAGTCTGATCCAAAAGGATTCACCAAGGTAGCGAGTAGAAAAAGGCATACCAAGAAACCTCCCACAACAACAAAAAATATTATTCCATCATTAGATATGCCATCCTCTAGCAACAGCTTTGATATTTTGACAAATCTAGATAAGCCTGAATCAGATACCCCTGTGACAGCAAAGCCAACCTCTGTTCCATCCACCAATCTGTCCCCCACATCTATCCACAATAAAATTAGTCATCCGTTGAATGTCATTAACTCTGATAAGGATGCCTCAGACTCGCAACACAACACCAACCTTGTTCATAGTAAAGCCCTCTGGTCCGACAAAAGTATGGACATTGATGATACACCGACAGGACCTTCTTAGCCACTAACCCATATGGAGGGAGGAAATTAGCAAAGTTTAATGGAAGAAGAACCAAAAAGCTTTGATCTCGGAGATATAGACATTTTTAGTCTAGAGCAAACCTGCAAAAGGAAAGAGTTCAACACAATATCGGACAGACAACTGGAAAATTTGGAGGTAGTGCTCACAAGAGTGCATCAGCATAATACTTTGGACATACAACAAGGAGGTAAATGGGATGGAAACATATCATCAAATATGGGAAGAAAAGAGGTAGAAAAACAGATCTACAACGTACCATTTTAATTGGGGAAATGCTAGTGGATTCTGGAAGGTGCTCCAAGTTGACCAAATACTACTGATCTCTACCTACTAGTCAACCATGAAGCTCATCTCATGGAATGTTAGAGGACTTAATGGTCCCGGGAAGTATAAAATGTTAAATAACATGATTCAACAAGAAAAACCATACATTGTATTCATGCAGGAAATAAAATGTAGCACCAGCACATTAACCTCCATATTATCCAAAGCCTGGGCATGATTTCAAACTATAACAGTAGACGCAACAGCTGCCTCGGGAGGGCTAGCCATAGCATGGAACAATTAGCATATCTTCTTAACAAATTTCCATGCCTCACATCATTTGATCCAAGCAATGTTCCACCTGATCGACACCAACATACATGTCCATTTAACCAATGTATACTTCCCTTAGGAGGGCATGCAAAAAATCATGTTGTTAGAAACATTGGAGATTCTTAATGCTCCAAGAACTTATCCACTATGGATCACAGGAGGAAACTTCAATATGATCATGCGTTTAGAGGAAAAACTTGGAGGCAGAAGAAAGTTGGACAATGAAAGCAATAACTTCAAAGACTACATTCAACACAATGATCTAATAGACTTACCTTTTGATAATGACACCTACACATGGAACAACAAAAGAGCCGGCCCACGGAAAATATCATCTCAGTTGGATAGATTTCTAATATCAAAAAATTTTGTCCATCTAGGTGGTGATATATGCACCTCTATCCTACCCTTAGCTGGCTCGGACCATTGGCCCATTCTTTGCAATGGAAAAATCCCGAAAAGTCTAACAAAAAAACATTCAAATTTGAATCTTTCTGGCTTAGCCACCCTGATTTCAAAACAATGGTCAAATCAGTGTGGGAAAGTTTCATTCCCAATGGTGGCTCACTCATGTACCAATTCCAGTAGAGACTGAAGCACATCAAAAAGAAAATCAAAACCTAGAATTACACCACATTTGGCAACATATTTCAATAGCAAAAAGTTCTTTTGTAAAGCATGAAAGAGCTACAACAGAAGATCATCATAGAAGGCAGAACAGAGGAACACACTAGACAGGGACAAATCCTACTAACACAATTAGATGAAAGAAGCAGACAAGAGGAACTACTCTAGAGACAAAACTCAAGAATTAGATGGCTAAAAGAATGGGAATTGAACACCAAATTTTTTCATTGAACAACTATACAAAGAAGAATAAATAATACAATCTCACATATTCAAAACTCGTAAGGAGACAAAATAGAGAAACAGGAAGATATAGAGAAAGAGCTCACCAATCACTTCAAAACTGTTCATCAAGAGCCACCCATAGATAGACAGTTTGCCATCAATGAGATACTTCAGTATATTCCTAGACTCATAACAGAGGAGCATAATCAGCTACTGCTAAGACCAGTCACCCTTACGAAGGTCGAAGAGGCATCAAATCAATTGAAAGCAGGGAAAGCGCCAAGACGTGATGGTTTCACTTCTAACTTTTACCATCACTTCTAGGACTTAACCAAAGTAGATGTTTAGAATGTGGTCGAAGAATCAAGAGTCACGCATTGGCTACTTCCTTTGCTCAATGCGGCCTTCATCGCTCTTATTCCCAAAGAAGCGCAACCAAGCACTCTGGAGAAGTTCAGGCCCATTGTACTCTGCAATGTCATCTACAAAATTATCTCGAAAGTCATAGCCAACCGCCTCAAATCGCTCCTCCCTCTTCTCATTTCACTAGAGCAAGCTGCTTATGTCGAAGGATGTCAAATTCTGTATGGTATTATACTGACTCATGAAATCATCCATTCCTTAAAGAAAAACAAATAGGCAGGTATTCTTTTGAAAACCAACCTATCCAAAGCCTTTGATAAACTCAGCTAGATCTACATAAAACAGATGCTGACAGCCTTCCGATTTAGCCCGACCTGGGTTAGATGGCTTATGACCCTAATCTCCTCCCCACTCTGTTCTATTCTTATCAATGGGATCCCCTCTAAACCCTACTCCCCTTCCAGAGGAATACGTCAAGGTGACCCTCTGTCCCCTCTTCTATTTATCATTATGGCTGAAGGTCTAGGATGTCTTATAAAGCATGTCATTCATTCTCATGATCTTAGAGGACTCCCTGTTCCTGGAACCCCTACAGTTACTCATCAACAATTTGTTGATGATAATATGCTCTTTGGTCATCCTTGTATAAGTGAGGCCCAAACCTATAAAGATCTTTTAGATACATTCTCAAAAGCCTCTGGCACTACCATAAATACTACCAAATCTCAAATTTTTTTCCTCCATACTCCTATTGCCACTCAAAGAATCATTGCTGAAATCATTAGATTCTCTCAAGCCAAGCTTTCATTTCAGTATCTAAGTTCCCCTCTTATAGATTCAACCTTAAAGCCTGCTTCCTGGCATCAACTCATTGAGAAAATGGAAAGTAGGCTTCTGCCACACAGAACCCTCAACATGGCAAGCATATTAGTCCTAATAAAGGCAATTTCTACAATTTATGACCCTCTATCTCTTCTTAGTTCTTGCTGCACCAAAATGGGTGTTAAAGAGAATCAATAATCTGCAATGCAATTTCTTATGGGGTTCCATAACACAAAATAGAAAATGGGCATTAGTTAAATGGGGAAAATTTTTCAAGCTTAAAAAGCAGGGAGGTCTACGCTTACGTGATCCGCAACATAGCAATACTTTGATGGGAGCATGGATTTGGTGGAAATGGGTATCCTACCCACAGAAGCCATGGGCACAACTATGGACTGCAAAGTATGTAAACAATCGACCGCAACAAGAGCTAATAAGGATAAGTACCATGATCACAGGATCCCTAATTTGGAATGCGGCAAAGCAACACAAAGAGGTCATCCATCAACATAGCTTTTGGGAGATAAGGGATGGGAGGACGACCCACTTCTAGATGGATTCATGGCAACAGAGACCCAAAATTGCAACACTCTTACCCTGCACAAATCATAATGGAAACGATATTAGCCAGGAGGATAATGTAGCACAATTATGGACTCTCAGCACCATACAGGGCTTAAGGCAATGGAAACCTTCTAGGCAAATAACACAGCAAGAAACGGAAGCTTATAACACAGAGTTACACAAAGAGCTCACCAGTAGAAGAATCAGACTCAATACTAGAAATGATGTACTCAGATGGGGATATACATCGAAAGGAGTATACACCACTAAAGAAGCATACCCACCAATGCTCCAAACACAGGAACTAACAGATCCTGCTTGGAATCATATCTGGACTGCAGGGATTTGGCCAAAAGTTTCCACTTTCATCTGGCTGCTATATCATCAAAGAATTCTCACTTGAGACAACTTAATAAAAAGACGATTTCAAGGACCATCTTACTGTCCCAACTGTCAAAACAATGATGAAACTATTCAACACCAAATGGACTCCTGCCACGTGGCCAATGAACTCTAGGAAAAGCTCACTTTCAGATGTCAATGACCTTGCAGACTTCTAGGGTATATAAAAGGCACCATTCGCAATTGGACTCCAGAGTTATATAATAACAAAGTTATCAACAAGTTATGGACAATTCTTCCAAGCCTCCTTCTCTGGACAATTAGGAAGGAAAGAAACAAGCGAATTTTCAAAAATCAAAGAACTTCCTTAGAAATCATATGGACTAACTTATGTTAGAATATCAAGGAAACTCTTGCACTACACCAATGGAGTGATGAGGACTTTCCTACCCAGCCTCAGGAAATAAGCATATGGGCTAATTGGAACCTCCAGCTCCAGTAGGCACAATTGGACCCTAATAGACCCAACATTATAACCAAGCAGGTCTCACATTGGATACACCCCCACAAAATGTGATTAAGTTAAATTTCGACGGTGCCTCCAAGGGTAACCCAGGCAAAGCAGGATATGGGGGCATATTTAGAAACCATGAGGGTCAACCCTTGCTATTTTATTTTGGCTCCATTGGATGGGATACGAGTAATTCTGTGGAACTGGAAGGCTTATGGCAAGGTATGAACCTAGCTCACCAACATAATTTTCATCCCATCATTATAGAGGGGGACTCCAAAATTCTAATCAATATGGTTACTCAAATCCAACAAGGAAGAACTGCTTCAAGAGTTGCCAAAAGCTGGAGATTAATGGTTAGGCTTGAACTAATAGAGGAATGGATAAAAGACAGGAGAGCAATAACTTTTATTCCTGTCAAAAGGAATAGTAACAAAGTTGCAGATCTCCTGGAAAACATTGGAGTGGAACAGGACAAGGTCCTACATTCCGTCACAATCAAGATTCTAGATGACCACAATCAATTGCAAGCTTGCATTGACCTAGTGCATAAGGAAGCTCATCCCTCGGATGCGGGTGGAAATGGCGGTAGCTGAGGTGGCTGCCAACTGGGTTGGCATGTGGAGAATGCACATGGCCTCCCACAAGGTGGCACAGAAATTCAAAGATGGCATTAACTACAACCATGAATGCACCTTGAATGAATACTGCCGCCACCTTGATAACCGACCTCAACTCGGCTCAAAGCAACGCTGGGCTGTTGGGAAAGAACCTCTGCCACTCTTGCAATTCCTCCTCTGCAACCTCAGCCCCTGCCATGTCTCTTCTCTCATGCAGTGGTGGCGCCCAACTCCTGCACAACCACTGGTAGACGATGCTATCTTTATTGATGCATCAACTTTGGTTCGAGCATCCATTTTATCCATAGCTTGAATCTGCAAATTCGCATCCCCTCAGTCCTGGTAGCTCATCCTTCTGTTGATTTGCCTATTAGCCCTGTTGCATCGCTGCAGCCCTCTGAACCAAATTTGGACCACAACCCACCTTCTAATGTCGAATGCATGGTGCGCCATAGGATGCATAGCCATAGAGGTGGGAACAGAGGTAGCCTGACCTGCTCCAAGCATTCGCCGGCTTCGGAGACCACCTCCTCCCTGGCTGAGTAGCACGTGGGCCATCGCCCCAATACATGCAGTGGCAGAGGACGCTTCCATTCGAGGGCCTCTGCTACACCTCCCTCCACCTCTAGTCCTTCTCCCAACAACACTCCGCCAGCTCCTTTACCGCACTCCTAGAATGCTCAATTTACCTTTTGCTCTGCCCTAAACAAGCCCCTCATAACTGCAACCATTACCATTAGTTTTCATTAGGAGAAGAAACATTTGGAGGCTTAAGACTCTGAGGTTGGCGCTTGAATTGCCGCACCTGAGGAACACAAAGCGATGGGTGAGGGCTGTGCAAAAGCAATGAGGATCTCTAGCATTGCGGTGGGAGATAGCACCACTGCAGGGAGCAACCAACCCAAGGACAAAATGTAATTGGCTCATTTTAGTCTTTAGGGTGCAGGGGAACAAAGCTTAGAATTGCCAACCAGACGCGCAGGGAAGGAAGTAGAACCAAGTCAGCATATGAATTGGGTCATCGATGATTACTGTTGTATCATCGAGGAAGAGCAACCGGAGATGCAAGGGGGTGACATGGAAGCTCAGCCACTAGCAAGTGGTGCCATGGAAGATAACAGATGTTTCATTGTGGAGGAGCAACCTCCGTCGCCGCCACATCCCTAACCGCCACCTTGATGACTTGTGCTCGTTGCCTGGACTGCCACCTTGTGGACCTTCAACATGCCACGTGCCTACCTAGCGAACTACCCCTGAGCCGCCACGTGTCTCAAGTTCACTAGGACTTTTTTTTTAGTTTCTATCTTTTAATGGTTTTTTGGGTGAACACTACAATTTTAAGCTCTTAAGCTGAGTTTTCCTTTTCAGTTTTTTTTAGATACAATGATGCAAAACTTGTTAATTCGCTAGTTTTGCCTGTGTGGGCAGCAAAACTATATTTTTGAAAACCTTGGATTAAGAACTGGTTTCCCTTCTCGGCAGTTCAATTCTATCTTGTTTGTTGGTTGATGCCTCTCTTTTGGCATAGCTAAGTACAAGCTTCAGCCTTTGCGTATGATAGTTTTCTTACTTTAATAGAATTAGCCTACTTTAGAAAAAAAATAAAAATATTTTCAATAATATTTTGGAATTGGACAAATGACATGTTACTAGTGTGGATTACGTGTTTTGAAATTGAAAAATAGTTGAAAATCCTAGAGACAATGTTAGGAACAGTAGGGGAAAAGATAAGAATGTTTTATTACACACATTAAATATGCATATAATGAAAATCCTATTGTTAACTAAAGCATTCCATACACCAAACATTAACAAAAGTGTCATCTATTATATGTACTAGATTTACGTAATTTTTTTTCTATAGATTTTAAATAATAAAATCTATTTTATGTAATAGATTTATATAATACATTTAGTTCATTTTGTTTTGATATAAAATATAAAATTAAAAATTTGTTCATTTAGATTTAAATAAATAAATTGAGAATCCATGTAAAAATTGTGTTAATAATAAATTATGTTAATTTCTTTTATTAATTAATTTTATTGTATTTAGTATAAAATCTATTAATGTATTAAACATCAATATATTTAATTAAAGATTAATATCTTTTAGTAGTAGTAAGTAGTTATTTTTGCACTTTATTATTCTTCTTTTCCTCTTTTTATAATTATTATTATTATTACTTACACTTTATTCTTATTCTTATTCTTATTATTATCAAATATAGATATTAATATCAAACATAGAAATCTATGTAAAAAAAATATTTTTCATCTATACATTAATGTGAATATTTTTTTTTATGTAAATATTTTTATTAAACAACACACTTAATAACTTCAGGTTTGTTTAGGGTCCAATGATGTTAGGATTAAAATATTTGGTATATTTATATCATTTGGGTCATGTAGCATTGTGTTAATTTATAACAAGAGGTTTCGAAGTTTAGGTTTTTTTAACGTAAAAAAAATTGGTTTTATGTTAATATTTGAATTGAAAATAAAAAAGTGATACTGATATTAAGAATATATTAATAGAAACATTATAGCATCAATATTAAACATAGACATTAATATAAACATAATTATAAGTTTACTAACATTAATAATATTGGATTATAGAGATTAGGTTTAAAGGATTGTGGAATTTTGTTTACTATTGTAATAATCTTCTGATCCCTCATTTGATTTTATACAATGTGTATATGTGAATTTTTTCCATATATGTAGATGGTAAATTATGTATGTATGTTACTTTTACTTTTATACAACATTAAATTGTTTTTTTGATATCAAATGTGTTTTTGTTTTTTTGTTTTTTTGTTTTGTTTTGTCTTGTTATTTTGTTTTTTTTTTTTGTTTTTTAGTTTTTTTTAGTTTTTTTTAGTTTTTTTTTTGTTTTTTGTTATGTTAGGTGATTTCATTGTTTGATCGTGGACCGAGCTCTTTCGAGTTGTCTTCCATTCAAAATTCTTGAAATTGTCTTTGTCTCGCTCCCCTTATCGGCCAGGATAAAGTTTAGTACCGTTTGTAAGAAATGGAAGAATGTTTTGCAAAACCCTTCTTTCTCATTGCATTGCAAGCATGTCTCTACCAACAAATTTGGATTTATGGTTCCTTTCCTCAATAAGAAGACAATTATTTTGCTACTAAATACCTTAATGAGAATGGCCACATATCTCATTTTCATTTTTGATTCATAGATTCAAGATATAGAGTAGAGTTTACTATTGGACCAATGGTGGTTTTATCCTTACCAACAAAATTCTCCCATACACTCAACTATTTTGTAGCAAATCCATTTACAAATGCCTCTAAAAGCGTAGGGCCAATACAAATTGGAGATTGGGGTTTCTTTTCATTATTGGAAAATGTAAGCAGCAAAAAATATGACTAGTTGTTTTAAAACATATATATTGTAGAACGCAGTCTAAATTTTATGTTTGCAGTAGCCTTGATAAGGTTTGGCAAAGGGATGATCTTCCAGTTGGTGGCACTTCACTCCCTAAGAATGGAGTGTTTTATAAAAGTAATTTTTTTTGGCTCTATCTCAACAAGGAGTATGAAGATTATCCTCGGTATGGGTATATAATCTACTAGTTTGATGTAATAAAAAATGAATGAATTTTTTCATTTTCTCCAATTAATGACATATTGTGTATGTTGTTAGCAATATACATGGATTAGTTGATATGCCTTGTCAATGATGGCTTCACTGCTGTCTGATCAATTTAAGAATTATATCATTTCCAATTTGGTCATTCGTGCATTGAATAAAGAATTGACTACTTTGAGGATGATTGGGGTTTCGGATGGAAGTTGTTGGAAGAAATGTATACATATATAAATAACAAATGTTGTGGTTATCTTCCATTTCGAACATTCCATGGTTTGGTTCTTATGTGTAACTCTAGTGAAGTTCCTTTCCTATAATATGACATGATGGCTAGCATCTGTTTTCCAACAGATATTGACAATTCAACTAATGAACAAATGTATGCACTTTGATACCCAACGCTGGAGGATTTCACTGATTTGATTGAGTGTGGAAACGTTTTTACAATTTCTCCCCGTATGGATTATGTTGATGAGATTCCACCATTGGATATGCATATGGATTATTAGGCTATTAGTATTCTTAGGAGTTCCTATAAATATTTTCATTTTATATACTATCTATGGTTGTGGAAAATATTTCCATTTTTCTCTCTATACATACTTTGGGCCTTTATGGTAATAATTTAAAATTATTCTTGTAGCGATCTTTATGCTTGAAAATATTTCGTATTGTTTCCTTGAAAGTTCTCTTAATTACATGTAAATGTGTTTAGATGCTATGCTTTTTTCTTTGCTTGTATAATTATAATTGCTATGAGTTATGTTATACATGTTATTTGTATTGGTTTTTGTTATTGATTCTCAAACAATGTTATATTTTTATGCACATTTTAATATTTCCATTTATATTTTGATAGTATATAGTTCCAAATTTTTAGATATACTTCCAACTCAAATAATTCTTACAGTATTGTGTCCCAATTGTATGGGTTCCGTTTTGATTCTAATATGGTACATGAAAATTTAGACTTTTTTGTTTAAGCCATTTGGAAAAATTCCTTTTTTTTTAGGAATTTCAAAAAATCCATTTTTGTTTTAGCCACTTGGAAAAACCTTATACATTTTGATGAGTTTATATGGTTGGAAAAAATAGCATATACCATTTTTATGTTTTTTTAGGATTGATAAATAAAAACTTGTGCAATTTTCATTATTTTGTGTTTGTTTATATTAGATATATGCTATGTTACATGTTTATGATTCCATAATGAATATTTTATTATTCATTATAAATATGTCATCTAAAGGCACAAGAAAGCGTACAAGAAAATCAAATCTGTCACCGAGATCACGTGGTTTGTCTAATGAAAGTCATCTTTTGCAATATCAACAAAATAAGGATGCCATAAATGAGCATAGGAGAGCTACATATCATAGAAGAATGCGTGAAGCCACTCTTCAAAATGATTTTATAATTCCTCGTAAGTATTGTACAGTGGATGATATAATGGAAATAACATTTCATGTTGATAGTTCATTATCAAAATATGCTCCTTGTCAACATAATGTTGTTGTTCGATGCTCTCCTGAAAATGTTCATAATATTGGGGAAACATATTGCAATCAGGAAGAACATCATATCGATAACGTGGATGACAATGTCCACGCTAAGCCTTCCATGTGTGCAATTGCATGTTTTGACCAAGGCCAAAGGTTGCAAAACACCCATGGTGGAGGTAATGATGACATTGTGTGTCATGATTTGGATGATAGTTTAATTGGCCATTTGTTTGATAATTTGAATCGAGTTGCTTGAAGCATTGGATCTTCCAATCCCCCTTCTCAAAGTAATGTGGTCCCGACAAGAGAATCAGTCATCGCTGATAGTATTTCAAGTGGAACAATGGAGGTAACACAATGATATTTTGATTTTCGTTGCAATAGTGGTTGTTTTATTACATTCCTCTATTTACAAAATTTTATTTACTAAAATTATAAGCTATTTTTTTCTCTTGGAATAGGATACAACTCGTTTTAATAGAGGTCTACTAATATGAGAAGTGAAGATGAAGCATGTCATAACCTTCTTGTGCATTCTTCTCGACAATCAAATTCCCAAACTAATGTAAATTTTCAGTGTTTTTGATTTGGTTTTCATTTTTTGAATTTCTAGTTGGTTGGAAATTGAACTTTGTGGCATATTTTATTTTCTTCAAAGAGGACACAACTCATTTCAATAGAAACATACAAATTAACTTCAAAGATATTTCATCTACTGATGTTAGAAGTGAAGAGGAACCATATCATAACATTCATCCACATCGCCAAACTGATGTAAATGTTGAGTGCATTTGATATTTTTCTCATTTTTTCATTTAGAGTTGGTTGGACATTTTATTTTATAAACTTTTATGGAAGAACATGATTTCATCTGATCAGGTTAGAGAATTGGAATCCAAAATATCAAATTGTAAAACTAATGTATATGTTCAATGTATTTGATTTGTTTTCCATTTTTGAATCTTTATTTGTTGGACATCTAGTTTTATAATGTATTTTATTTTGATGAAACTACTCATTTCAATAAAGGCATATAAACTAACTCCCCAAATGTTCCATCCATTGATGTTAGAAGCGAAGAGAAATCATCTCATAACCCTGATCAACATCAATAAACAAGTGTAAATGTTGAATGAATTTGATTCTTTTTTCACATTTTTCATTTATAATTAGTTGGAAATTAAATTTTAAAATCTTTTATGACAACGAGACCTTTACATCCCCTCAGGTTCATGAAATCCAGACCTTAAATTTGGAAATTCCCTGTCATAGATCCATTCCACATGCTTCAAATTTGGGAAGGTAATATCATGTTCCTAAAGATGAAGTACAATTTAGAAGAAATTTTACTCTTCCAAATTGTTCTCAACATGATCTAGGTGATAGAGATCACATTCGTTTTGATGAAAACATGATTTCAATGCATAAAAGATTACAAGAAAGGATAAATAGCTTGTTAGTTGTACAAATGTGCCACATCTTCCAAGAATCATATCCCATAATCTAGGTATTGAGACATTCTGAAGGACTTCTTTGTAGACAATGTAAGAGTGAAAGAGGTGCCCATCGTTTTTGTTGATATAATAACATGGATCTTGGTGAGCAACCTCATATTTTAAGAGTTCTTACTCAAGTTTAAAGAATTCTAATAGCATGTGTGAATCCTATTTTGCAAGCGACACATGCTCGAGGTGGGAAATATAAGTATAGCAATCATACGATTAGCTTTCTTCAATATATTTCTACAATTGTACAAATGCTTCCCCAACATGTTGAAGATAATGACTTTCTAATTGTGAGGAGACATGATGCTCAATCTAAATATTATCAATGTTATGTCAAAAGATCTTGAGTGATGGTTGTTGTTAGGGTGGGTTAGTTGGTATGTCAGAAAGTTCCTCGAGTGAATTATTTGCTACTTAAAATAAGGTCGAAATCATAAAATTTTCTCATTGTTATGTTTGACCTATCATTGCTCAAAGGAGTCATCTTCAGTCGGGTTATTACTTTGGATGGTTATTGGGAAAAGGTGCCTAATGATTGTGAATGTTTTATTATTGAGTCCGGGTATTAGGTGATGATAGGTGGGGTACCGTGGTTTGAGTGTCAGCTACCGAGGAAAGGTTTTCAAAAAAGATCCTAATTATCAATGCTTTAATCTACACATTTCCTAAACATTTTATAAACCCTTCCCCTTATCCCTAATTTCCCTCATTTCAACCTTTCCTCCTTTTCCCTATTTCCCTAATGCTACCTTAACCCTTTCATTTTACTTTAGGCCTAAATTTTTATCATCATTATCATTTAAACCACATTTCCCTAGGCCTAAACTATTTCCCTTCCCTAAACATCATTACCCGCTTTCATTCATAATCATCCTATCTATCCCAACACAGTTTGATCATCAAAGTTATTATAACCAAATACTACTCCACCTTATAACATTTGAACAACAACTTTCAAATCATGTGAAGCTTGATAATTAACATGGGTTGCATGAGTATTTTCTTACATCAACACTAATTTTCAAATCATTACGCGGGCCGCCAATGTTCATGTGTGACTACTCGCAGGTGATATGTAGAGGATAAAATGAGCTTTTTCCTTCTGCAGCAAGGGCTGTAGTAGATTTCAGAGGGTGTAGAGAGGCTCAGGGGTTGAAAGCAGGTTTACAAATTGCAGACCATTTGGGCACAGTGTGGTTTTCTTCTAGCACAGTGAAATAAGTTATCACATGCATGTTCTCAGCGTTAAGATTGATACGAAGGAACTGCAGAGGTATGGAGACAGTCATCTTTCTTATGAATTATTGTTCATAATTCTCCTATTTGCAGTGTTTAAGAACTTTTCTGTCACTGTTAGAAATTGTGGGTTGTGCACACCTTGTCTTGTTTAAAAGCACAGTCTTATTTCCAAGGGCATTGTCTAACTATGTGAAGCCTAATTTCTAAATAATGAATGCTTCCTTAATACATGATTTTGAATTCCTTTTAAATGTTAAAGCCTCCTAATTGAATTTCATCATGTAATTTGTGTTGTCACCACCTTAGTGTCACAACTACCTGAGTGGATTTTGTGTTGTCATATGATTCTACTCTCATTCCTTAGGGTCTACACATGTAGTCATAACTCGAAAGTTTAAGTCCATCAACCAACTATATAGATAAAATGGCCGATGGTTCTAGAAAAAAGGGAGGTGACCTTGTTTGCACTGAATCCACTACTCTAAGTTTTCTCAATTCATCCCTTTTTTCCAAAAAATTCATAAAGTAGGACATGATGTCAAACTAGCTAGTTTGTTTACTCTAAATTTTCAAGACAACAAAGTGAAGTTAGGTGACCTAGAGATCTTATTATTTGAAAAGTTCATAGTTGATGCAACCAATCTCCCAACAGTAGGGGAGAAATGGTTCAAGGGTTATCAGTTAGACCGTTTGGCATTTAAGAAATTTGTAAAACCATAGTATCTTGACAAGTTTGCGTCCACCTTCCCTATCAGTTATCTCCAAGAGAAGTATGTAGATCTTTTGAAGGTCATCCAAAGGGATTTCACTTGTGAAGGTACGTTCAATAGAATTTACCAGTATCATCTCAGATTGCTATGGAATTTCACCAAGAGAAACCCCATGAACGTAACTTACTTCTTGCTTAAAAGTCTAGAAAGAATGGCCACTAAAGTACACATTGAGAAGGAAAACCATGCTTCAAGTCTATTTCATTTATCTTTGATCAAAATATTGATTAAGTATGTTGTTGAAAGAAAGAAAATACCTTTGAATTTTTGTCTTGCTAGTATTGACCTCTTGCCACAAGCTAGGTCACCTTCAATCAAGGCAAAAAAAGAAGAACCCAAGAAGGAACATCCAATGAAGGAGAGCACTCATCCAGTTACGAAGATAAAAATTGTAAAGAAGGAAGGTGCTAAAGTAAGTAATAAATTTGCAGGCAAGCTAAGTAAGAAAACTAAGTTGCAAGGAACAGAAGATGTCAGGGTAGACAAAGGAGCAGAGTAATAGAAAACATCAGCTAAGCAAGAAAGAATAAAGGTTAAAATTGAAGAAACAATCCAAGATGGATTTGTGGTCAGACCTAGAACAAGGTATATTACTTAGAAAACCCAGGAAGAGGCAGCCCCTCAAGCAGTTGTACAAATCTCTAAAGGTAAGCAAACAGATGGACAGGTAGATGAAAGGGTGGATGAGGTCAAGGGACTAGAAATGGTGCACTTAGATTTTGAGGAAGAGATAGCACCATTAGAAATAGATGTTATACAGTACAAGGAAGAGTATCCTAAAATAAAAAAGATGAGAGAAGATTTGTTTAAAACTCAAATGAGGATAACTTTTCTGGAGAAGAATAATAGAGACATAAAATAGGCTATTAAACTAGTAGAAGATAATATGGAGTTACGCTCAACAAGTGCCAAAGCAAATAAGAAATATGTTACCTTTTCTCAACAAGCTAGAAATGTGGTGGTGAGGTCTCATGAGCTAGCAATTAAGGTGTGTAAATCAAATTCAAGTATGTCCAACAAATGAAACAAATAGCTAAAGCTCATAGTACACCACCATTAAATCAATGGGAAGAGCATTAGAGGTGTCTAGAGGAGTTAGAAGAGAGAAAAGATCAGGTAAACCAATTCATGAAACAAAATCAAGAGCACAAGAGTTCTATTCAGAACATTTTAGAAAAATATGACCATGAGGTCAAGGAGGCATCCAAATCTCTTGACAGGAGCAAGCATTTTGTCAAGTGGTAACAACCAATCTATATAGAGTGCAAAAACTTTTATGTGAGGAATTTGGTCCTGAATCAAAAGTTGAGAACTATGAGATAGGATGTAGAAGAGGCACACAAATTGCTTAAGAGGTATAAGGGGGATGTTGTCATCCCTCCACTCATGAAAATTCCTAAGTTTGATCCTAAATCCAATACATTGGCTCTATCATCACTTGTGAAGCAACACGGTCTCATCTCTCCATATCGTAAGTCCAAGGCTCCTAGTAGCGAGGTTTCTAACAACAAATTGTCAAGCAAGAGGAAATGAAAATGATCAAGTTTTCCTTTTAATTCTTAAATTTTATTTAATTTTATGATATATGAATAAGTTAAGGATCATATGATCAACAAAATAGTTCTATGACAGCACTCAAAGGCAATGAAGAACATTCAGGAGAGAGTCATGGGAATTTTTCTACGCAGGCATTGTGCACTTCCTACACAGCCCATGGTTAGACTATTTCCCGTAGACAATACAAGGGTCAGCTGTAGGTTTTGAATGTGCTAGCATGAATTCCATATGATTTCCATCTCACCCCTCTAGCTACTTACCATGTGTTATTTCCAGAAGCAAGAAGATTTGGGCATTGCACACTTGCTGCGCAGGCTTTTCATTAAACATAAAAGAAACGTTTTTTACTTTTGCTATTTCAGTTAGTTTTTCTAGTTCTAAGACTTTTAAAATATAACTTGTATAAAATTAAGTTGCTTTTTCTTTCAAGAAGACAAACGTGGGATTTATACTTTAATTTTGGATAAAGATCATGGATAAAACAACATTTTTTTGTTTTTCCTAGTTTTGAATCAATCCTTTAGAGGATTGAAAGTATAGTGAAGCTAGAAATGTTTGAACATATGTATCTATTATATATTCTAATCAATGAATATGGAAATGGTTGTTTCTCATCGAGTGATGTGTTAATACTAAATTTGTAGAGATTTCATGCTTGTGTGATCAATAAATGATAAATGTTACATATGTATTGAGGGTTGTCGGTCTCACTATCCAAGGATTCTTACAATATGATGCATGGGATTTGTTTAGTTTACTGAAAATTGTTTAATTTCTTCTATGTGTTAGGATTATTTGATATAAGTTAATTAAGAGTTCAATGGCTCTACCCTTTTCAACTTTTTTCTAGTTTTAGTCTCAAATGAAATGTTATGCTCATATATCTTAACTTATATGCTCAGTTTTTCTTTCTATGAGGAAGAATTTGTTTGTTTCACTTTACCTTATCTCTACTACAACCAACCTTTGTATCCTAGACTCATGCTTACAATCCCTTGAAATAGTTGTCAATTTACTTGGATAATTAAAATAAACTAAAGGCTAAATTGATCATGAATTACCACCTATCAAGGCATTCACACTTCGACCAAAAGATTTCAATTTTCTTAGCCAGAACCAGTCTCTATTTTAATCTAAGTTTCAAGTCTTTACATTTCAGAGTGAGGGATCCCTCTCTAGCTAGAAAGGCTAGTTTTCTAGCCCAAAGCAATTTGTGGTTACCTATGTGGCCCTTTCCTCAGCCTAAAGGGATTTGCGGAGCGACAATGGATGCATTGCTTTTCAAAATGAAACATGATCAATAATATTGAGATGCTGTAATTGACTATGATTCAGTGAATGGTCTGCCCGAAATATCAACAAATGTCTCCTCGAGGCCTAAATTTGTTGATTGTGATATTGAAGAATGTGAGGTCAATGTAACTAAAAATTAAGGGTTTTATATTCAGTGTTTTATCTCTCATCCTTCGTCTTTTGTTTATCCCCTACCAAATGAACAAAGAGAAGTGGAAGAAATTAGAGCATTTCTTGATAATGTTTATTCTTCACATGTTCAAGACATGGATTTGCCCAATATTGGAACTTCTCTAGTGAATGAATATAATAAAGAGGGGTTATTAGATATAGCATTCCCAACATTATTTCCCAGTGGTGATGCTAATTGGTTGCAACCACGTATTTGTGGTGTTGGACTTCATGAGTATGTATTGCATCTTCTTAGGTAATATGATCAGATATTTGGAAGCCATCCCCACTTTCGATATTACCTATTGAACATGATAATGCGACATCGGAGCGAAGCAACTAGTACAATTTCTGTAAAGAAATGTTTACATGATAACTAACCTAAAACGATTGAAGACTTGCATCACCAAATTTTGATTTACCAAATAATAAGTTGGCTGAGCATCTTATGTGGTTTGGTTCTTCTCGTAGAGGTACGAGGGCATACTAGACTAAGTGTCAAGCTGAATTGAATGACATGATTACGCAGTTGGGATTTCCATCTTTATTTTTTACTTTGAGTGCATCTGACACAAAGTGGCCAGAGTTGCATAACCTCATGCCCATACATTCACATTATCATTCTTTAAATAAGCATCGTATGAGAATTGAGAATGTTATCTAGTACCCTCATATTGTTGCTACATTCATGCACCATGGCTTCAATATTTTTTGAGAGGAAGTTATCCAAAAATATCAGAAAGTTAAAGACTCCTGGTACAAGTTTGTGTTGTTGAATTTATTTTCTATACTTTGTCAAAGTTTTATTATTCTATTTTTTAGGATATCCTGGCACATAGGAAATAGTTAAGTATAACTTGGTCTAATGTAGAGTTAGGTAAAGTGTGTTTCTTTATTATGTACTTTTGTAACTTACAATCTGACGATCATGATATGTAGTGATCCAACAGTTCATTCTCTCCTCGGTATTACAGACACT
>APFE030620199.1:36086-148142 GCA_000404065.3 Pinus taeda | reverse complement strand
CTACTAGCTTGATTTTTCATTATGTTCCTTTCAATGTTACAATACATATTTATACATGTCGAAGCATCCAATACCATGGGCCGAAAACCATCACATCCAATACCATGGACCGAAAACCATCACGTCCAATACCATGGACCAAAAACCATCGCGTCCAAAAAACATATGCGAAAATCATGCACAAAACCATAGGTGGGTCCGCCCAACCTAACATAGTGTCCAACACCAAAATTTTCTGGGGCGCTGCCTTGGACCCCATAAAGTGGGGTTACGGGTGCCCTTCAAACCCCCTGTTAACTACGTGGAAAGAATATAACACAACCCAACAATCATTTTATTATAAAACTTGTGAGCAATGGAGAAGTTCACTTGAAGCCTTATAAATCTAGTGATCATTTGGCTGATATATTTAATAAGTCATTAGCAAAAGATGTGTTTGAGTTTCATAGAAGAAACTTGGATGTTGTAAGTCTAGCTGAGACATAAACCAGCAGGCATGTTTGAGTTGTCATGAGTCATGTCTTAGTTTAGCAGTTGTAATTAAGGGGGAGTGTTAAAATAGCTAATTGACTCCCGCATGGAGATTTATATAAAATTAGAGACTCATTTAACTGAGTGTTGACTCAAGTTGAGTCAATTCGTAGTCAAATTTAGTGTGTGGTTGCATCTCAAGTTATTTAGGTGAGTTTCTAGTTGGAAAAGGTTAAATACCCTTAACCAGGTTCATTGTAATCATCAAGTTTTGTGTGATCAACAGAAGAGTCGCAGCTTGTGTGTTTTGTGTGTGAAATTTGTGTTTTGGCTCCTCTTCCTTTCCAAAAATTATGTCGATGCTTAAAAGAAATATCGTGTCTATTTAAATTCTATCGAAATGATACATCTCTTTTCATTATTGCAATTCATACCACTATTGATCATCAGCACCATGCTCTTGATAATTATAATTAAATGAAAATATATAAAAAAGGGGAACAAAGGGCCTTCTCCCACAATAATTTCGACCTCCCTTTCAAAGTATTCATTCTTTGTCTATAAAATAAAAGGTTGGCGATTGTTTTCTCAGATTTTCCAATCTTTGTTTGTAAAATGGAAAGTGTCTTTCCTTAAAAGTAATTAGTGCACTACTTTCTTAATAATTCGTTAAAGGGATAAATTGCCAAACTTACATTCTCTTTCAAACGAGCATGAAGGTATTTTTGCATTACAACTTGCATATCAATTCCTCTTTGCTTTATGCCCTCCATCGCACACTAGGCACTGAAAAATGGGCTCTCTTCATGTAATTCAAATTCTTGTTCCATTTCTATGTTTTTATCAGAATGAAAAAGAGGAAATGGAAAAAATAGGAATTTAGACTCTTGCATTTTATTTTTAAGAGAATTCCTAACTTCTTCACATATTTGTTAATTATGTCAACTTGCCAAGCAAAGATACCCTCTTTATTTAATTCCTTTATATGTTTATTGATCTCATACAATTTATTGATTCATTAATTTTAGATGTATTATATTTTATCACTTACGATATTAACTATTATGGTTATTTCCAATATTATTTTCTTTAACATAAATAGAGGCAGAGGGAGAGGGAACAGAGATGGAAATTTGGAAATAAGGATGAACAAGAGGCCTAGAGTGTCAATTCATTTTAATGCAGACTCAGAAGAACTAAGGCAGTTTCTTCAGACTAGAATAGTTAACCTTCTAGGCCAGCCTATGGCCCAACCTCAGCAACCGCGTGTTCATCATGCACCAAGTATTGACATACCTGTGCCACCACATGTGTCTGCTCCTCACGTTGTTCCTAACAATGATGGCTGAAAAGATGCAATTCCATCACATCCTCTACACTTTGTTTAAGGTTGGCCTACCACTTCATTCTCCCCTCCTCCTGAATCAAATGTCCCTCATCACTTACAGTCAACCACTTCACGTGTTGCACATTCTCCATGGGTAGCACCACAACCTTCTACACCTGCAAGTCAACATCCTCCATATGTTACCCAGATTTCTAAGAAAGTCAATGCTCTTTCTAACCCAGTTGGTCAATCCACTAGGAATGTAACCATTCCTCAACCTCCCACAAGTCATAAAAGGCAAAAATCCTAAGTCACTCTCTCCAGTTCTTCACTTGGTTCTTCCCATTTTGTCACATCCCACCCTTGCTAGGAAGACCCACAACAGGAAGAAAATGCTCCATCCCATAGGTCGGCACTGATCCGAATTGGATTATTATATTGTTTATCATCCATCTCGATGCATTTAGAGTGGAAAAAGTGGAGGAATCAGCTCATGGGGCAGTTTTTATCAGCGGGACCCAATTTGGTAAAACAGGGTCTGAAACCTTCCGGGAACATTTTGAGGCATCAAACGATGTTTTTTGGCGGTAAATTTTTGCCACCATAGTGCACTTTTTCATGATATTCTACACACATATATCTTTTAAACGACATAAAAAGTGTGTCAATTGGAGTCTGTATGCAATAATTATGTCACTCAAAAGTTAACCTTCCTGTTTTCACATCTATAATTTGGGATGATGCCACGTCAACCCCCATTATTCATGGAAAAGTGGCTAGCCACATTTTTGTGACGTAAAATACTCTATAAGAGTCTATATTGTAGCTCTATTTAAGAGTTGATGTAGTCAAACTTAACCACTAGTAGGCTATCAGGTTGTGTTATAACAGGGCCACTAGGAGGAAGAGGCATTCCATTCTTTCGAGAAAATTTTATTCCATAGTTGAGAAAATATAGCAGGAGAGATAGGAGGTAGAGCACACACAGAGGATCTATGCACTGTAGCAACCCACAGACCACAAACATTACTTATTTACACACACAACCTTATTTTCCAAATAGAGAGAGAGTGAAGCGACCTCACCTTCCAACTGGGTTTTCTCCCGAAAGGGTTTCCTAGAGCATATCTTGTGTCCTATGTGCATCGAAGAGCTCATTTTTTCGTTCTCTACTTTTCTGCATAATTTCCATTCACATGCATGCACTAATTACAATTAAATTTACATATCTAGAGTTTTAATAACACGGTAATAGGATATAAATTTAGAATTTTTAATATAATATTATCAACTTATAATATATATATATATTATATAATTTATAAATATAATATATATTTTTAATATAATATTTTTTACTTTTACTTTTTTTAAAGTAAAAGTGAAAAAAGAGCTCATTAAAACTAGAAAATTATGCCAAGTTGACAGCTAGATATTGTGGGCCATTTGAGATCTTGGAAATGATTAGCCCCGTTGTATATAGGCTTTCATGTCCCGCATCTCTACATATTCATGATGTATATCACGTTTCATTGCTTAATAAATATCTATCGAACACTAATCATGTTGTTGATTGGAAAATGATTTAGATAGAACCTGAGGGAGATTTCCAGGTTCAACTAGGTGAAAATTTTAGACACCAAAGTCAAGGTGCTCTAGAATTGAGCCATAGGGATGGTAAAGGTATGATGGACGTGCTTTGTCTGGAGGATGTGATCTGGGGGAAAGAAGAGGTTGTGAGGGCAGAATACCCTCACCTTTTTTACTTATACATTGTATATGTTATATATTTGTATATACGACGTACTGAGGACAATGCATATAATAAGGGGGGGAGGAATGTAATACCCCCACCTATTTTGATGATGTAAATTCATGTACCTTTTATATTAGGATGGTGAGCCGAAACAATTTATTGGCCTGTGTTCCCATGTAGTTGCAACGATACTGATATGCCAATTTTTAGCTAAGTGGCTAAAGGAGCCACGATGTGAAAATTATAAATATTATAAACGTACATATCTTTAAATATTAATAAAATGAGGCTAGCTATAGAGTCCACTCCATGGAAAGAGTATGGGGGATGCAACTCCAAGGTAAAAGGAAACAATTGGATATTTTGGGTGAAAAGTGAACCTGGGGCCCATGAAGGTTCTAAAGGGCGCCACATGGCAAATTAGGGCCATGCATATATAAATAGAAGTGTTGTTTGGGATGAGAGGTAGTTAATCCTACATGGGGTAAGGGGAATTAGTCAGTGAGTTTGGGGGAGGACTTTGAGATTGACTCATGGCTAGTGAGTCATGGGGTTGGACTCTTGACTGGCCAGGGTACGATTATTAAGTTAACCGTGCCATATGGATGCAGCCTGTTTATGATGTGAGCATTAATGGTGGCTCCAGGAGGTTGGTGATATGAGGGTTTGTTGACCTTGTTTATGGATTGACGACCATGGCGTTATGGTGGGAAATTGGTGTTATTTTGTGGAATGGAGGTTGTCTGGAGCCCTGGAGCAACACGATTGTTGGGTTCGTACCTTGGCAATTAGCTTGCAGGGTGCTTAGAGCCCTGGAGTAATGTAACTATTAGGTTGGCGCCTTGGTCATGGACCTTTGGATATTATTTTAGTTACCATTTCCTTTAGAGTTTCCATCCCAACCTAAGGTCAACCCGATGGTTGAGCTTATGAATCATGAGGTCTATGGCTAGGTGGGACATGGAGGGCCCACAACTAGTCGACTTTCATTTGCAGGTAAGTTTCTAAATGCTTATGGAAGATTGTGTATATATTTGACATGTTATTTAATGTGTGTATGTTAAAGTGCAAGTTTTAAGGGTTCCATTTAATGGCTATTAATGTACATTTATTTCCCTGATTTATTGTACTTATGTGATTTATATGTGAAAAATGTTGCATTCTGGCATGTAGCATTGCATTCATAGTAATTATACCAGCCTAGTTTAAGTTAGACATTTTTCTCAAATCAAGTATGTTCTCTTTTGAATTTTATTTAATTTTAATTATGCAGCATTGGATATAGTGGTGTTTCCTAGCTGGGGGTTGGGGACACTACACTAGCCCTTATTTATTATCATTATATTAATTATAATTAGATAGACTTAGTATTATAAGATGCCTTCTAACCCTCTTTATCTCCTATACATGTATTAAAGAGACTCAAATTTTAAATATTATGTCATGATTTTAAATATCTTGAAATATAAGGTTCCTTGCTCAAAGAGGCTTCTTACTCATTCCCTCATTGGCCTCATTTATGTGTGGCATCATTGAATTGAGTGTTAGTCTTATGATTTGGTTATTTTTATCATGTACCACTTAATGACTTGGAACTTCTTAGTATATTCCTTAGCTATCAATATTTTCTAAGAATAAGTACATAATTTAGGCATCATTATCTTAGAGGAAAGATTGGGCTTCACATTGAGTAGACTTATCATAGCACTAGAGTTTAATTGAAAAATTTTGATCCAAAAATATATGCCTGTATTACCCCTATATATTGGTGATAATTTCGTTACAACTATTTGGGATAACAGATGATTTAGCGGAGGTTTTAATGAAACTTCATCTCAAAATCGAGGCAACCAGAGGTTCTAGTAGATGTCTTTTTTTTTTTGCAGTGCACTTAATGGAACACATAGCACTGGTGTGCTACATAAATAAAGCACCATGGAATATACATAAATCAAAGCACTCAGGTGTTGAATGCAAAGAATATCAATGTGTAATATATACCACACCAGTGTTAAGAGAAAAAAAAAATCCTCGTTGCGTTTTTCTAAGGAACGACAACAAGACACGTAAAAATAATTGTTGTACTGGTGCTTTTTTTAAACTCGCAGCACCAATGCATATCGTTTGTACAAATTCCTAGGTGCATTAGTTATACAAATGGATTAGTGTTGTTATTTTTTATAATGCATCGGGCTAGAAATAATATTTTGTAGGACCGAGGAGTTAGTTATATGAAAGCATTGGTGCGTTAAGAATTACAATGCACTAAGGTGTTAATCTCAAACATGACTGGTGCTTGATGAGATAAACACACTAGTGCTCTTGTTTTCTTAAAAGGAACCATACATGAAAAAAGATACCGTCATGATGCTTTTATATAGCATAACACACTAATGTGTTTTTATATTATAGATGCACTGATTTTTTGAATGAGATTTTCTCTTTTTTGGAAACATCGACCAGTGACAATGCAATTATTGTGATTTTTAAAATTCGTTATTCATCGAAAAATCAACATATATATTATAACCATATTCATATAAATTAAAATTTGATTAGTGCATATGTATATGATGTTTGGATTAATTTGTTATATCATTAGATTTCACATCTCTTCATTATAATATTCAATCATCCATATATTTGATCAGTGGTGTAACATTTCATAGCGACATTGGATAACACAATAGAATAAACTGAAATGCATTTGATTATATATCAATAAGAGACTCTTTTTCATACAAAATGGAATTGTTATTGGTAACCCCTTGCCTTTCAATTGAGACGCTATGCCCATTACATTAAAAAAAATGTATGATTTTCATAGATAATTATTTCAAAAATACAACAGGTTGCTTTGATATCCAAATCGATAATCATTCTTCATTGGAGTTGTTGTGAGTGCTCAAACTACTTCCATGAATTGGATTCTTTGGAGGAATGTTTTGTTGATTGCAACAATTTTTTTCGTCTTCTTGATGTTGGAGTTCCATCTGCAAACATAAGAATAAAGTGTAATGAGTGTATCTAAATTGGTGAGAATAATTAAAATTGAAATAAAAAATATGCATCAATGTAAATTGATTAGAAATATACTATAGAAAAAGTGACTCATAAACTATCCAAAAGGTTTCAAAACCAAGTCTCATGCCTTGTTGCAACAAGTATTTTGCTGGCATAGTTCCATACTTTGTTTCCTACATGTCTAATATAAATTATTTTTTTGTTCTATTAATTATAAAGTCAGAGAAGTAAAACAACATAAATAGTTACAAATTCCACAATTAATTTTTTATATGACAACATATACTCAGAACCCTTATTTAACCCAATGTCAATCAATTCTTCTGATAACTCTTCTTTGTATGTTAGCACCTATTTGAAAACATTCAAGGATGGTTGTTATAAAACAACTTAAAATATACAAAAATGAAACCTTGAGTTGTCATAAGGAAGTATTAACAATTTATGCTCACAAACTTTGAAGTCAACCCTTTTCTTCATTTTCATCCTGTTTTATGTGATGGATGAGTTCCATCTTGTTTTCTTTTCTGCAAGAAAATACTTGAAAAATAATATTTAATGTGAAATTGTTTTTTTATATGTACAATTCAATCGTGATTACATACATTTGAAGCACGTTTTTGTTGAGATGGATCCTCGTGTGATGCAATTATTTTCATTCTTTGACCATCTCGTTGTACACTTTTTTGGACATTCCTACTAGCATGTTTCTCATAATCAACACGCTGATCATTTGAGATTTACATAATCTTCCTGAAAAAAGTAATAAACTATTTTTATAATGATATGTGAAAACTAAATATAACAAAATCAATATTAATAAATGAATGGTTTGTAGTAATATATACATATAATTCTAGAAAATAATTTTATACAATTAGGAATATTACCTTTTGAATGATTATTTTTTGTTGTTGTATGTTTTTTCTATTGTAAGTATGACATGTCTCATTAACCATTACTCTGAAAATGCTTCTTGTAGTTTAGATATAATTTGGTTCTTAGAATCATGGGATTGATTTTTGTATTGTAAGTCGAAAGTACATCTATATGTTCATTCCACTAGATCCCTTATAGTTCTGTAAGGTTTTTCCCCCCTTTCATTAACCTCCAACACCAGTCCAGATGAGCTAAGGACCAATTCATCGTCATTTACATGTTCTATTCTTTTTCTTTTCTTAGAATGACATTTATTTTTTCCTTCGTTGTTGCTCCATGTAGAAAATTAAACATATATGAATTAATAGATTGTTTGCAACATGTTATCTAATATTCTTAAGTGAATTTTTTTGTGTAAATTAGGCTAATTCTATTAAAAAGAGAAGAGTATAGTACAATCAAGCTTGTATGCAAGCAAAGCAGAAAAGCAAGGGGGCCCAAGGAAATAGGCAACATCTTGCTCCTTGGCTACGAACCAGAAGAGGGCTAAAGAGAACATGGAATAACAAAGAACCGGGATTAGGCAGAGAGAACTACCCTGAGGGGTTTGATACAGTCACACGACCTTTTTTTCCTTTTTTCTTGCTTACTTTGACCCACTCAGTGGAATTTGGCTGAGCTGAAACGAGTTGAAGACTGTTCTGCTATGGCGGCGGAGAATCCTTCTCAGAGTCTGAGGAAGAAGTGAGATGAGCACGTTTCTGAGAAATCTGAGAGACGGAGGGGTTTACCGGATCATCCAAGGGAGCGTCCATCGAAATCTCAGCGTTCAGCTCGTCTGCAACTATTTCCTCCTCATCTGAACTGGTGGAATCTGAATCTTCCATAGGCGGAGGAGGCATACAGGGATTCCAGCTTTTGGATTTGGGCTTGCGCTTAGGAGTCTTCTTTTTGTCGAGGAACTGGGGACGGGAACTTTGGAGATGTCATGTTTGATGACAATGGCGGCAGCGGAAAGCTGTGTTCTCGTAATCCAAGGTTTGAGTCCAATGGAAATCTCCATACTTGAGATTGATCTGCTCTGGCAGTCCTTTGCTTATATCTATTTCTGCGCAGAATCTTCCATATGTGTAGAGCCCATTTTCCTTCCGCGAAGAGTCCACAGCCAGGTATCTTCCCAAAGTATCTGCGATTGCTAGGAAGACCGAGACGTGCCATAGATGCACCGGAAGGTTCAGGAGCCTGATCCAAATGGGAGTCCTGGTGATAACAGCTGTAGAAGGGTCGAAGTCTGGAAACCAAGGAGTTAGAAAGAGCCCTGTCGAGCCCCAAAACCAAGGGCCTCCCGTTAAGGCCTTCTGATAATCTTCATCTCGGTCAAAAACCACAATGAAGAATCCTTTTGAACATAAGTGTATCTCGCTTTTTTTAGTCCAATTGGTGTGAATCCATTGGTATAGATCTGATGTGCGGGGCCATAGCCCATTGAATCTACATACCAGTGCGGCTTCTGCATAAAGTTGATATCGATCATCAATCCCCGGATGGGAGAGATTGATAGAAGGAATGTCCTCTGATTTGTCTACTAGAAAGGGCTTTGGAGCCTTAGATGGATGGCCTGCTGATGGAGAACGCTGTGAATGGGCAGCATCTTTGTGGACAACATCTTTATAGGAGAAAGAAGGGGCAGAGGTCTGCCTAAAGGCACCACCTCTCAAACGAAATGTAGCCACAATAGAGGCATCCCTTTGAATGTTGTAATAGGAAAGAGGAAGGGTATTCATGAGTTGCTTACCCTTGTATAGCAGCCTGAGGTAATATGAAGGGATTCCTAGTCGGCTTTCAAGATTTTGCACGAGGTCCTGCACAAGATCCGTAGCGCATGCCCATTGCATTGTCGTCTTGCCCGAGAGGGTGACTTGGATTTGATAAGCAGAAGATTCTTCAAGCATATCTGGATCAGATCTGGCCCCTGCTGCCTGGTTCAAACAGATCCGGGATTCCTTCGATCCATGGCGGGGAAAGGGAGAAACTTCTTCTCTGCATTTGGCTTGATGGTCCTGGCCGGTGCAAGCATTGAGTATGCACGGAAAAAATACTTCGAATCCTCTTGCCGGAGTTCCAACTCTTGTAATTGATGGATCTGATGCAGAGATTTTGCTCCGTGGCTTTTGCATGACCCATATCAATGGATGGGCGACCAGATCTGATATGCGTTGGGTCCGATTTATCATATGGGCCATGCAGGTTTCTGGTTCGATGAACCCCAAATTCGATCTGCGCATATTCCCCTGGATCGGGATAAAATAGGGTCGATTTACCCTCAAGAGGACTAGATCTGATAGTCCAGGGCTTGATCTGTACAGGGAGCTGCAGAGCGATGAATATGGCTCCCATGCGGAACTCCATGGAGGGAGGGAACCCAGATCTACGCCAGAAATAACCATAACGTCATTCTGATATTTAATGTAGATAGTTTCTTTCTTCACCTGCGCATTGTCTTCGCCTCGGAACAAAGTTTTGAGGAAATCCCTGAGGCTTTTGTTCGCAAGGGTTTTCAGCAGCGTATGTCCGGATAGTCCCACGATCGCATGCTGATTCTTATCAGGATCGATGGCCAGCAGCTTAGCTATGCGGTCCGAAACCTTCTTGGCGAGGCACAAACTCCTGCTGGGCGCCTGGCGAGAGCCAACACTGGTGATCTGGTGAAGGATACCGCTTCTGAAGACCGCCTCTCCGCTGGCAGAGGACTGCTCCAAAGGAAGGTTGCGCAAACACCACTGGACGGGCCCCCCTACCACAGGCCCTGCATCTTGAAGAGGAAGCGTCGCGGGGAGGCAGCGAGCCCGGCCTGCGTCAAACTGTTTTGCGAGATTACAGGCTCTGTCTGGTGAATTCAAAATCTCATAGTAAAATACAGAGAAGTTAAGAGCCAGCCCTAGCCTGATAGGATGCGTTGGAGCCAGCTCTGCCGCAGCAATATCCTGCGCAGACTTGTACGCAAGCAGAGTGTTCTCAGCGGCCTCCTTCCTCTCGGCGCCTGTCTTAAACTCGGCAAGGTATCGATGGTAATCGCCCTTCATCTTGAAATTTTTTACCTGGGCTCACAGACCTGTTCGTAATCTCCGATCACCCAAATTTCGTCCTTTGCATAATATTCTTAAGTATATTATTAATGAAAAAAACTCATATTGAATAGTATTTTTTCATTCACCCAATTCTATCAAACTTTTACGCTCTTCTGCACTTAGATTAGAAATAATCTTATTGACCTTGTTCATTTTGTGGCTTTGCATGACACACACCAACCAATACATATTAGTTAAATTTAAATATACTTCAAACATATTATGTTTGCAAAGAATTTACAAAAAACTTTTCTTGTCTGTTTTTTTTTATGTGCTATCTTTATGTTGATCAATATTTTTGTTACTTGAGACCTTCTCAGACATTGTTTATCAATATACAACCTGTAGAATTCAATATAGAAGCCATCAGTAAACAAAGCTCTGGTAACCAGTGCGTTTATCTAAATAAACACATTGGTGCATTTAGAACATTAAATGTACCAAACATTTAATTGTTTAACACTGTCATGGGAAATTATTTTTTTAAATGATTTTAAATTATTATGGTGCGATTTGTAAGGATAAATGCACCGAAATGATTTAACAATGCTATTTGGAAGAGTCGCGTCGGTGCGTTATATTACATCAAGAGCAATGATTAACATGTTAAACAGAATAGAGAGTGTTATAACATCACAATGCATTGTATTACACAATGAGCACCGATGCATTATATTACAGAGGGTACACCACGAAATATATAACCGTTTTAAAAAACTGGAGAGGGATGACAAGGCTTGGATCTAATTCAACTATTGATTCCCCTACTTTACATGTCAAACCCCTTATATATAGTAAGTACACAAACCCATTAAATCTAAAATGCTTAAACTAAAAAACCCTAATTATGAAGTGGTAGAGGAAATTAAACCCTAAAGTGAAATTTTGCATGAAGAAGCAAGGGTTTAAGGTAAGTATTTTTATTTTTTTTGTCTGAATTTTAATTAAATATGAAAGTAGATCATAAAAAAAATTACTAGTAAAATTTTATACTATAAATTTTTTTGTTTTTTGTTTTTGAATTGTGAATAAATCTAACAGAAATTGCAAAATAATTTAATAGTAAACTTTAAGACTTTTGCTATCCAATATTTTGAGTGAATCACCAAATCTTTCAAATTTTGATCTTTCGACAGATCTAAAATATTTTGCAGCTCCATAGTGCTTTTAGTATGTCTCTCTTTTAATTACACCCTAACAAAAATTGTAAAAAAATTATTAGTAAAATAAACAACAAAATTAAACAATTTTACTATGCAAGTTTTTGAGTGAATCACCATACCTTTCAACTTTTGATCTTCTGAATAGTTATGTTCTTCCAAAGTATTATGCTATTGCACAAGTGCTCTTGGTATGTCTCTCTTGCAAATCATTCACTTGAAAATTTGGGTAAAATAATGAAATGGTAAATAACTTTTTACTATTTAAAAGACTATGAAATTAGATTTCCAAAAATAATTTTCCGCTTATTTTTAAATTTTAAAAAAGAAAAAGAAAAATTGCTTTTTTTTTTTCAATTTCTTCGCACATCAGTGTGTTTTATAAACAAGCGCACTGGTGCGTTTATACAAAAAGTGCATCAACATTTCTGGGGCGCAAATTTTTTTGAATTAACTAACATGATACAATTTTTTTATTTTATTTTTGTCTTCAAAATCCCAAAACGGAGCTACTATTTTTTTAATGCAACAATGCAATTTCTATTTAAAAGCATTGGTGTTCTAATTGTTATAAGAGCACCGAGTTGGTTGAATTCATTTTTATTTTTTAAAATCGGAAAACAAGTGCATAACAATATTTTTTTTTTTTTTAAATGCATTGGTGTGTTTTTGTAGGAGAGCACCAATAAGATAACATATTTTTTTTGGAATGCCAAAAATTGGTGCGGGCATTATTTGAACACCTGAGTGTTGTTAATTTTTTAAATACGTTGGTGCACTTTGTTTTGAAAAGTGTAGTGGTTGGGTTTAAAATCTATCTGAAATTTTAATTTCACATAAAATGACATATTAATCTCAAATTATCCTTAAGGATGCATCCACATGAATTACAGTAGTTCCTAACATACATTTTCCACTTAAAGTCACCTTATTCTTGAAAAATGGTTTGAAAACTAGATTGAAATTCATATTGTAGTTATATGGTTGTCGAGATTAATTTCGTATATGCACACGAATTTTTATTTCCGATTTTTCTCAAATGCAGGGACAAAATCTCAATAATATCAAATGGTCAATTCTTCAATTTCTAGCTTATTCCTTATTGTTAATCAAAGTCCTTCATGAAGTTCTCCCTTTCCATCTCCAGTAAGTTCTAATTTTATTTATATTTCAATTATCTAATTGATTTTTTTTAATCCATGTCAATTTGAGTAAAAATGTATCTAAAGTTGCAGGAACCTGATTCAAAGTTGAGTTCATATGCAGAAAATATTACTCCATGTTTTCAAAAACATTGAAATCTCTTATAAGGAGCAACATATCGCAACTAATTGGTAGATGAAAATGGACAACCTCTTCACCCTGCCAATTGGAACTTGGCATCTTCCAACCAAAATCCTGGATCGACGATGGTAATAATTGTTTGGTATAGCTTATTAATATCATTGATATTGTACTAAATGGCATTCAATATTTTTGAAATTAGGATTCTAGTGATGATGAGTGACCCACTTGCCATATTTTGGAGCACCCCACTACAATGTCAACTAGAGAGAAGGCTACATTAAGAGGAATAATCAGAGAGGATGCACACAAATAATGGTTGAATCAACCACCTATTCAATTGCCACTATGTCCAAATTCACCAATTAGAAATGACTACAACAATAGTAGTTCTTCATCACGAGTTGGAAATGGAGGCAATCAAATGGAGGTTGGTATGGATGATTACTTACGAGATACAACTGCCATGGAGGTAATGTTTTTAGATGCATTCCAGAATGATGAGCTAGGGGATGATGCTCATATCAATGATGTCTTATTCAAAAGCCTCCAACCCTCTCTTTGGACCTGGCGGCAAGTCAAAGTCTCCTCAACTGGGAGAACGATTTTGTTGTACAATGCGAAAGAAAAATTTGGCATGTCAAATGCATGTTTATTAGAAATATTAAGGTAATTGACATGTTATTGTAGCGGCTACAACCACCCTCCAAAAATTTCCTATGCTTTGATTTTGGAGCATTCCTTCCTATCCACGGGAGCTTATCTTGTACTATTTTCATGTATTCATGCTTCGATTAAGACTTATATTTTTCATTTGTGCTTATGTTTGCGTGTTTCCACACCTAATTGATGTTTCTAGCTCACAAGCTAATCCCCTAACTTGGTCTTATAACAGTTTTGCCCTTACCTCCAGAAATTATACAATCCTTGAGGGCAAGCAACGTTAATGATTGGAATTGCGTAGTTCAGACTGAATGTTAATCTTGAGCTTAGAAAATGCGTAGTCATGGAAGGAAACCCAACAGTGAGCCCAGAAACTGTGTAATCCCTTACTGAACTCATAAACTGCACATTGCACTAAGCCAGAAAGTTGCCTAGTTCTGTAGAATTGTGCAGTCTTTCCCAGCAGTGTGCATGGGAAATTTCCAAGGAAAACAAAAAAAAAAAATCCCTAAAATATAGGGATTGTCAGTATCCCAAAGGAGGAACACACTATTTTTAGAAACTCCCACCAAGTGTCGCTTTTTCCTTGATTTTAGTCATGCATGTTATAAACCCTAATTCACTCAAATCTATTTAATTGATGTCTCTAGCACTCATTTTCACATTCCATCTTTGATCCCTAGCATTCTTGAGTAGATTAAGTAACCTTTGGTACGATCATCGTCGTTTTCTAGGTGAGTTTCATTTTTGTCATCTTTTGCTGCTTTTTTGTCGCGTTTTGTCATTTCGCTTATGTGAGTGTTGTTTTGCTTATTTCTCTTCATAGCTATTATTGTTTCAACTTATTTTAGCTTGTAGAAGTGTTGTTCTAAGTTGTCATTTCCATTTCACAAGTGTCACATCAATTTTCTTGTTTTTGCACCGATGGTTGTCATTGCGGCGACTCTCCTCACATACTTGATTTTCCTTATGTTTGTTCAGTTTTTGCACTTGATCTACATTGATTTGTTCCTACTTAGTTAGATATGCACCCAAGCTCAAATCATTAGTTATTTTTGCTCATTTTCCTCAATTCCACTAGGCAGATCTACACTTTCATTAGCTATATTTGTCCTTTCCCAATTGGGCACTGCGCAATCCTAAGGCTTAAGTCGAGAAATTGGCCTCTAGAACTCCACAGTGCATAGTACAGGCTAGCTCAATTGCGCACTGCACAGTTCTAGGGCTCAACCTGTCACCTTGGCCACATTTCGCAGTCCCTTCCAATCTTTTCTCATGTTGAACCGCGCATTGTGTAGTCCCAAGCCTCTGGTTGTACCCTTGGATGTTAGGATTGCCTAATGGACCACATAAATTCCCCCTCACATGTTCATGGAAACTGCACAATCACTCTCACTAGATGTTTGGTTTGTTGCTTGATCATGCTTTGAAGTTAGATGTTAGGTCTCTATACTACTAGTGTAACCCCTTAATGTTATTAGTGCAACCCCCTTATTATATTTTTGTGCCCATGTAGTACCCATATTGTTATTATTGTGTCTTTACATTATTATTGTTATGTCGGCTCTGATTATATTATGACCTCTTAGAATCCTATATATAGAAAGGAGGTATTGTCATTTGTATCATCCAAGAATTGTTCATTTATATAATGTAAAGGATGTTTTCCCCTCAAAGAGGCAGATTTCTAAGTCAGTGATCTATCTTTTCTATCTTTTTGTGAGCCAGATTCATAACATTTGGTATCAGAGCTTTGGATTCTAGGGTTTCACTGATCCAAATAGGTCATCATGGAATTTTTGCTATAACTTTTTCTCTACGAAGTTTCAGAAGCTAAAACAAAAACCCATTTGATCCGAAATCATTCTAAACCTCGGGTCTAAATTTAATATATTGTCTGGCTATATTTTCGGATATATGATCTAAGGAAGTTAGGGTTTTTGCAAGCTCAAGAATTCCATCTCAAATAGGTCATTGTGGAATTTTCATTATCATTTTGTTTCTATGAAGGTTCAGAATCGAAAATTAAAACAAATTTGAGAATAAATCTTGGTGAAGCTTCGGCCCAAATTTCAGATCTTGTTTCACTAAAGTTTCGAGATACGGTCCAAGACATTTAGGGTGTTTTCAGACTCCTGAATTACATTCCAAACAGGAGACCATGGGAAAATTGTCATAAGTTTCTCTCTGAGCATCAGATTGAAATTTCGTAAGAAGTTACAGAAAGAGGACAAAATTTATTTTTCTGTACATTGTTTTCAAGTCCGAAGGTCAAAACAATGACACGTGGCAGGTCATACAATTTCACTCTACTGAACCAATCTATAATCAGGTCATCGTAGGAGATTTGACATAACTCTTTATTGAATAATCGAATATTGATCAAATGGGTGGGGTTAGAAAGAGGACTCAAAGGGATACCACAAGCCAAAATTGCAGAACTCGAAGATCTAAAATTACAAAATTACAATCATTTAAATATCGAGCTCCTAAAAGCAAGAAAAATGATGACTCGAATCAAGAAAATAGAAACACCTAGTAAGAAAAATTGGATGGATGATTTGAAGAATACGATCGAAGCTAAGATAAATAGTTTTATATGTGCCATGGAAGAATATTTGAAGAAAGGAATGGAACATTTGAAGAAAGACATGGAAGGTTTGAAGGAAGGTGGGACAAAGCTACTAGAAGAAAGGACTCCTAATGATGAAAAGGTAGTAGATGAAACTCATGATGAGAAAAAAAAATGTTAATCATTATTTCATAGAATCTAACATTGGATTAAAGACCCACCATATTCCAAAGATTGATATGGGGAAGTTTGATGGCAAGGATCCCATAACATGGATACTATAGATGGAGAAATATTTTGATCTACATGATGTGCAATTGTTACAAAATGTAACTATTGAATCTTTGTATTTAGAATCAAACAAATTTTTATGGTATAAAGGGATTTGCTCTTGTAAATCACTTGTCACTTGGCCAATTTTCATGGAGGAAATGAGAGCACATTATGAGGATACAAAGAGAAGCACCTTCTTTAGCTAATTGATAAATATCAAATAAAAGGGTTCAATGGCAGAGCACATTGAGGACTTCCAAAAATTGAATATAAGGGTAAATGGTATTCCATAGAAGCAGAGGATTGATGTCTTCATAGGGACTTTAAAGGATAACATTCAACATGAAGTTCGTCTTTGGGAACATGATTCATTAGAGTAGGCATTCAATATGGAAAGAAAAATTGAAAACAAAATTATGGCAACAAAAATTATACCACTCACAATTATAAAGATGGAAGTGTTGTTGCTCCTAACCTTTCACAACCTACAAGGTTAACACCACAATAATTGGAAGAAAAATGAGAAAATAGCCTTTGTTACAGTTGTGATAACAAATACACTAAAGGTCATAAGTGTGCTAAGAAGAAATTATTTTACGTTGATTGTGAAGAGGAGGAAGAAAAGGATCAAGAAATGTCAAAAGAAGAGAATATACACCAGGAACCAAGCCCAGAGAAAGAAGAAATGAACCCAACCATATATTGTAATGCATTGGCATGAATTACCACTCCTCAAACTCTCAAGATAGAAGGACATATCAAGAAGAAAAATGATAACCTCACTTTCACGTAGAATCAAATGAAACAACAGGTAGATCAACATTGCAGCGAAAGAAGTTTTGATACAAGCGACTCGGTATTTTTACGAATACAACCATACAGACAAATGTCCCTCAAGTAAGCTAAGAAGGATAATAAATTATCACCAAAGTACCATGGTCCTTACAAGGTGCTTCAAAATATTGGTACTATGGCATGCAAACTGGAGCTTCCTGCATCTTCCCGAGTGCCCCCATTTTTCCATGTTTGATGATTAAAGAAGGTTATAGGTGACAAGCTCCTAGTGCAAACAATATTTTCGGAACTTGACGAGGAAGGAAAAATAATGTTGGAACCTGAAGCAGTCACGGAAACAAGAACCTGACAACTACTAAATCAATCAATTTCAGAGTATCTCATCAAGTGGAAGAACTTACATGTTGAAGATTCCACATGGGAGGATGAGAATTTTATACAGAAGCATCCATAACTACTCAAGCATTGAAGACGACACTTTTTGAAGGAGAGGGGCATGTTAGGTCCCTATACTACTAGTGTAACCCTTTATTGTTATTAGTGAAACCCCCTTATTATATTGTTGTGCCCATGTAGTCCCCATATTGTTATTATTGTGCCCCATAGAAGCCCACTATTATTATTTTTGTGCCCTTACATTATTATTGTTATACCGGCTCTAATTATATTATGATCCCTTAGACTCCTATATATAGAAAGGAGGTATTTTCATTTGTATCATCCAAGAATTGTTCATTTGTGTAATGTAAAGGAGGCTACCCCCTCGAAGAGGTTGATCTCTAAGTTGTTGATCTATCTCTTCTATATTTTTGTGAGTTGGCTTCATAACATTAGATTTTTAAAAGCTAATGTTTTCTTGCCATGATTGTCTTTTTGTCCTACATGTACCACACTTGTGAAGCAAGTTAATGAAGCTCTTTAAGCAAATATCCTTAAGGAAAATCTAGAGGTTCAACATGTTTATCTTAGTATTTGGTAGTCAAGATTACAGAGGGTTGCATGCAGATATCCAACCTTCCCATGTGTAGATGTCATCAGTTGGATTGTTTCACACGTTGATGAGAAGACCATGACATTTATAAGTGCCAGCGGATAGAAGCTCGCTACCTTTCTAGCAGAAGATTATTAATGCATGTATCACTTGCCTGAGCCAATGAAGCTCATGGACTCATTTTTCTATACCACCAAGAGCTATGTGAATACAAGAGATATTTTTAAAGAATAGGTGAAATAGCCATCGAAGTTTTGATAGACACCCACCCATTCATATAAGATAAATTCCCTTAGGAAGGCCTACCAACTCTTGGTTATCTTAGCTTGCAAGATCCATATTTAGAATAGCACAAAGACCTTTCCTGAAGGGTGGGAAGTCTTATTGAGCCAGGTTGTGAAAGAAGGGAAGTCATTCAACTGGTTAGATCTGTTGGATCGACAGTTGAGAGTCCATGTGGCGCAAGCCCGAAGTCCTCCCAAGGGTGAGAAAGAATGGTTTTATATGTCTCCATATTTACTGGCTGCAATTTGTGTGCAACATCAGTTTCTTGGCATGAAATGGACATGGGCACCATGAGAAACTACCATGCATGTATATTGTAAGTTTCTTTCGGATTGCAGTCATCAAGGAGTAATGAAAAAACTAATTGACCATTTCATCATCCCACTTTACAAGCTTATATTTGAAGAAGAACCATGTTGCATGTCACAAGGAGCAATGGAGGCAATAGCATAGATCATAGATTGGTTTTCCTCAAAGGGTGGTACCTTCCTTAGAGTGTTCGGTAGAGAGAAGTCGTCGCATGTTTTTCCAAGGTATGCCACCGACAGGGTTTTCATGCAAGAAATGTTATATCACCTTGCCAAAGGGTTATTAGCAGCTTTGCATAGGAAGAAGAAGGCACCTTGTCCAACTCTTCCTATGCAAATTGGATTATACGAGATTAAGAACTTGAAATTTGTGGATACCGAGGGAAAGGAGACAATGAATTTTGCATTTGGTACTCGAGACTTTAATCAGTATGATCCCCATAGTATTTGCAAATACCACTGTGCTAGAATTCACTTTTAGTGGTCAATGAATCTTTTCATTGGCCAGAGGTGGACCTATGGAGTAATTGCTACAACACCTCCAAACTCTGTGAGCTTATTAGTTTAGCAAGGACTTCACAGGCTACTCTGCAAAGGGAAACAACTCTGGAAGGAACAACAACAGAAGGCAATAATCCCATGTATGACAAGGGAAAGAGAAACATTGTCGATAATATAGGGAGAGAACAAAGACTCAAGATTGAAGCGGATCTAATTCTTATGAAAGCAGCTTTAGTAGTAGATTCAAAGAGGAAGCAGAGGATACAGAGAGCAGAGCAGAGAAAGAGATAAAACAAGCTCATAGGAATCAAAACTAAGATTGAAGCAAGCAAAAAAGGAATTGAAGAAAGAACGGGAGTTGAGGAGGAAAGAACAAGAAGAGAAGAAAGGAAAAGTGCAATAGTAGGAGAAACAATGTCGATACAGGTTGAAGAGTAGGAAAAAAACCAACCAACAGCTAAGGAGGAGGGTGAACAGATGCAGGATCAAGAGCTTGCTTAGCAGAATGAGCACTTGATGGAAGTTACAGATATGGAGACAGAATAGGAGATGCAAAAAGAATATGTTGACCTGATGTTGAGCGCACCACAGGTCACTGTTCAACCTCCACCACCTCTAGTAGTAGAGCCAACTCTGAGCAAGGAAGGGGATGTTGTTCCTCTTGATGATAATTCAGTAATGGACATGTACAATCTGTCATTTTATGAGTTCCAAAAGAAGATTGTACAAGCACGAAGAAAGCATTTGCCTGTTGATCAAACATCACATGCATTCGTCAGAGAAAGGGTGATAGTGGCAAATACTAGGAAGAATCCAAATTCCATTACCCAAGCCAACTTAGCCTTTGCAGTTGCAACAAGGTCAAAGATTCAGTATTTGAAAGATGAGAATGAGAAATTGGCACAAAAATTGTAGCTTACTAGGAAAGACGCAAAACAACTCCATGTAACAAAACAAAACATAGTTTACGCATAGGTCTACCTGGAGGAGATGAGAGAAATGATACTTGATGAAGTATCAACACTTGGAGAAACCATGAGAAACCTCTATGACGAATTTGTGATTATACATAAAGTAGTTGTCCATTTGCATGGCCTACAACAAAAAAGAAAAGATTTTGTTAAAACTCTCAAGAACATATAAGCCACAAGAAGAGCTCGAGAGAGCAAGAGTTTGGATGTTGATTCAAAACAACAAGCAACTCGACTCATTTATTGGTAACATTCAGGCCTCATATATACGGTTATTCAGTAGTTTGGATGTATTGGTGAAAAAACACCAGATCCCATCATTTGGCTTACTCACTAAAGCCAAACCCAGAAACTAGGTCTGGCAGGAGATCGAAGAGTACTTGGAGTAGTTGAGACAAATTTCCACCAAGGAAGATTTGGAGTTGAACAAACAGAACATGCATATAACTACATTGGTGGTCCTTTCCAAATTAGAACAACGTTTCTCATGCTTCAAAAGGAAGTTGAAACTTCTTCCAAGTCTTTGTACCTAGATGCCATGGAGGCTAGAGTCCGCTTCCAACCAGACACCATCACACAGTTTCAGGATTTCATCGCAGAATACCAAGCTTGACACCAATATGTGACCAAGAAGCATCAACTGGAAGTTGTTGAACTAGAGTTTCCCCAAACTCAAGCATCATAGTATTTTGTCTTATTAGGCTTTCAAGTTGTATTTTCCCTATTTTGTCTTATATGGGTATGAGTGTAAAATGTAATATTATTTCATAATTATTTTATAAAGTGAAATTCCAAGTCTCAATATTGGAATGTGAAGAGCCATGATGTAATATAATGAGTCATTTGAAAGAAGTTGAAGAGTCATAAGGGTAGTCCAAAGGTCCAAAGGGGAGTCGAAGGGTCATCCACCCCCTTGTTATAAATATAACCTCATAACTCATGTAACACGAATTTTAGAGCCAAGCTTTTCTCTATGCTTAGGCTTAGAAGGAGATTGGGAGTTTTGTGAGAGCCTTGGCTTCTCCATAGCATAGAGTGAGTATACTTTTGTGGAGGAGTAGGCATTCTTGACTTTAATGTTCCACTATTGGTGCTAGTGGTCCGTTAATGGTGTATGTATGATTCAAACTTTCACTCATAATATAAAACTAAGAGCCGACACACTTTCATGCACATGTTGTGAATATAGTAGGACTATTCTTGTTGTATTTGAAATGTATGTTATTAACTTATGCTTATGCTTATGAACTATTTGGTTTGCATTTGTATGAATCTTGTTGAATGTGTGTTGTTGTATTAACTCATCGTTGTTAACTTGTGGACTATTCCACATATTATCTTGTGATGTCATTATCCTCGTGTGTTCCTTTTAAGTTTTGTACTATTATAGGCTTCCAAGGGGCGCACTTCTTTTTCCCTTTGTGCGTTTGAATCATTCATGCATCGCACTTGACTATTCATAGGGTCACACACTTGTTCTCACCAAAGACACCACACACCACTCTATGTGTATTTGCAACCAAGGCAAATCATTAACACCCCACTATTGGGACTCCTACTCCAAACAATGTGAGATATAGTTGGGACTTCATATTGGGGAGATCCCTTAAATGTTGGCAGGTCCAACATTGTCAACACCTTCATGAACAATCAAGTTCCTTATATTTTGTCACACAATCAAATTTAAAAATAGTCAATTTTATGAATGTTAAATATTAACATTGTACAATTATATTCCCCACCAACTGTAGAATATTCAAAGATAATGTTATTTTGAGTGATAATGTCTTGTCGGGTAACTGCGAAGAGGCAAAGTAGTTGTTGAAAATGTTGGGTGTTGAATACATATCATATCATGCATGTATGAATGATTGTATTATATATAGAGGAGAATATGCAGAAAAAGAGATATGCCTGAAACGTGGGCATGATGGGTAAATCACATGGTCCTCCTCATAAGATATTGAGGCACATGCTTGTAATCCCAAGGATTCAAAGAATATTTCGTTACAAAGAATTAGCTATGTTGCAGGGATGGCATGCCTCACACAAAAGTGAGTTGGGAGTTATGTGAATCCCAACATATTCAATATCCATGAAGCAAATGGAGGATACATGGCCTCAAAAATTCAAGGATGAAGTAAGAAGTCTTTGGCTCAGCATGGCCATGGATGGCGTCAACCTATATTCCCTCTGAAACACTAACTATTATGTTTGGCCTGTAGTAGTGATCAATAACAATACCCCCCCATGGTTGTGCGTGAGGAATGAACATGTTATTTTGGCTCTCATAGTCCCTCGTAGAAGACAAGTGAAGAATATGGATGTCTACTTACAACTATTGGTAGATGAATTGAAGGAATTATGGGTAGGGATACATGTGTACAATGTATCAAGACCCATCACAATAGAAAGGAGTTTTACATTGTATGTCTTATGTGCTTACACCATACATGATTATCTAGGATTAGGAGTTTGTTATGGTAAATTACATTCTTATTGATTTGTTTAGTAATAATATTGTTTCACATATTAATTTAATTCATTGCAATTGTTTAGATATTCATGGTCACTAAAATGCCAACCTATATACAATAATTTCATAGGTCTTGCAACAAAAGGGTATCATGGATGTAAATTTTGTGGACCTACTATGAAGGCTAGGTGGTCCGACCACCTACAAAATATAGTGTATGACTTCTCCAGGGTATTCCTCCCAGAATAACACCCTTACAGAAGAGCAACATCCGCTTTCAATCGTAAACCAGAGAGAACCTAAAGGTCTTCAATAATGACACCAACCGAATGACTTAGAGCATATGCGTGAGAGAAGGAGAAGGAGTTTGTAGAAATGTTTGATTCAAATGGGGAGCTTATGTTCGATGATCCAGAATTCTTTGATACCTATGTTGATAAATTGCACATTTGGATGAAAAGGAAATTTGTCTTTTAGAAGCCCCCATATTGGGAGCATCTTAAGATTGCCACTTACTAGATCCATGCATATATTTAAAAAAAAAATCATCTTATTTATGGGGGCACATCTCATCGAAATAAAGAGACACTTTGGCTATTAAGAGAGATCTTTTTTCTTCAAAAACTAAAATGAAACATTGACCAAGAAAAGAAACTAGAGGAGAGGATGGTCCCTCTTGATCTTTCAAAGAAGGTGATGTCCGATGGATTTTAAAGAAAAATGATCTTTCTTTGGCAAAGGAAGTTATAATGAATGTGAGGGTGCCTTCTTTATATGGGTATTCACTACGACGTTGCTTCATTGTGGAAGGTCGTTTTTCGGGGTTGAAATCACATGACCATTTGAACCTTCTAAGAGTACATATGTAAAAAAACATGATTTGATTATTTTTATTTTATTTTTATGTAATGGGATATTTTATAATTAATTTTTGTATAGTGTATTATTTACTGTTTAGTGTCATTATCCTCTGTTCATGCGTGGGTGTGTGAACCATGACATCCCCAAGACCTACATCGTGCCATATCTAAATTATCTGCATTTGTACGTTGGATCATATCAAAGGAAATTCATATGGCTAGCATTCCACGATGGCATCAAGAGATAATTGAGATTTTATTATTATTATTATTATTATTATTTTTTATTTTTATTTTTTTAATTTATGTTTGAGAAGGAGCTATCGATGAGATTCATGGACTTGCAGGTTCATCTTCTAATTCACCTAGTAAATGAGGTTCAATTATTTGGGGTCGTTTCTTGTCATTGGATGTTCTTCTAAGAGAGGTACATGAAGAAATTGAAGGTTTTATTCGAAAAAAGAGAAAAACTTGAGGGGTTTATGGCAGAGGGGTACATACCATATGAGTCTTTATATTATGCTAGTGATTACATCAAGCATATCGATAACACACCAAGATGAAGAAAAAAGAGAAGGAGTGCTTCTTGAAATGAATTGAAAGAGGCACATCATAAAGAGTAAGTGCAGGCTTATCATTTTTCAAATTACTACACAATAACTATTCACATTGAACTTCATATTAATGTATATTTTGATCTCATATATATATATATATATATATATATATATATATATATATAACAAATACAATTCATTCTTTACAATATGGAAGCAACACAACCGTGGGCCACATTGTACAAAGAGAAGAGGAGGAAATGGGAGAGTGACATGAAATAATTTAAATGGTTGAATGGTAGAAGCATGCATGATCCTGATCATTTAAAATAAAATATGCCAATGACATGCCCTAATAGTTGGGTTGTTGATCAAGTCAGAGAGAAACATGGTGCATCTAATTTTTGAAAGGTTCTTCAGCGTAAATCACATAAGAATTCATTTGACAAATGAATTCTTATGTGATTTACGTTGAAGAACCTTTCAAAAATTCGATATGGATCACAGAAGCCTCAATTCTACAATGGTGCATCTAGTCATTACTTGCGTGCTGAAGAGGTTGCACTAAACATATGTATTGGGTGCTACAACTCGGTAATTATATTCTCTTTCTGTACATATTTAACCTCATAATGCACCTTTGAATTGTAACATATATATATATCTATAATATATATAATATATATATATATATAATATATATATATATTATTTATTTATTTATTTATTTATTTATTTATTTATTTATTTTTAATTATGTTCATCTTATTAGACAGATGACATTGTGATTTTTTCACTTTTTATAGGTGCATTTGTTCCCATCTATGTGGGCATATGGACATCATTTTCGCATGGAGGATGTCGATGATAGATGCATGACACAATATTGTAGAGTGGAAGTTGAGTTCAACAAACCTAGTCGTGCTAGCCATTGTGATCAAAACCTAATGCAGGGGGCATTAAGTTACGTTGGAAAGATAAAAGAGATAATTCAAGTGGACTTCTCTTCGTTCCAATGTGTTATTTTTAGGTGCAAGTGGTAGGACACCTTTGATCAAAATAATTTAAAGGAATATCATGATAGTGTGTTGATATCTATCAACTCTATATGAAGCTAGGGAGCCTTACGTTTTCCCGAAACACTACAACTAGGTGTTTTTTTACCCAGATGTATTGGATAGGGATTTGTGGTTTGAATTAAGACACGACCCTAGATCAAAACATATTTTTGAGAACAACAATGTTGTCATGCCAAGTGAGGAAGATAATCAAGGTGATGACAATGGAGAGTGATATGTACTTGTGTTATTTCACCATTTATACTATTGTTGTATGTTTTTGTTGTCATTGTTTCACTAATTATATTTTTTTTTATTAGTCTTTTTGGCATTTTATAATATAATTGGTAAGATTCACAATTTTTTTTTATTAAATGAAAAATTTGTTTATTAATATGGACACATAACTTTCAATTAAAAAAAAATCATTAGTGCACACAAAATACAGTCATGCACTGCAGTCAGTGTGCTTTAAAACACAACCGCACTAGAATCGATGCACAAATACCTTTGGCACACCACTATTAGTTCACAAAATTAAAATTTCATAGCAGTACGTCACACTTATGCACCGATGTGCATGTATAACATTTTAGCACCGCTACATAAATTTCACGTTATCGAACACACTTAGCTATAACTATATGGTTAAATATTATTTGTGCGATGTGTTTGATAAATATTATCACACCAGTACGAGAGGAACATATCAAGTGCACAGAATTTGTGATGATGATTAAGAGGCATTTGTTTGGCTTTCAAATAGACTTGGTGATGTATTTTTGTTTCCTATTTAGATTATGTGAAATAAATATCTATTTTTTATGTATTTATAGCTAAATTATTTAAAGTATACATGTCTTTCTCATTGTGAACATGATGTAATATCAACTAGGAGAAATGTGAAAAACATGAATTTTAGTGATTATCTCATGATAATAATGTGGAAAAAAATAACATTTTTTGAGTTGTTCATTAATAAATAATCAAATATATTATTTCTCAAAATTTTAAATCTAATATATATCATTTTTGTATTATTTAACTCATATTTATTATTAAAAAGAGTTCAATTTAAACTAGTATAATAGTGAAACCTAGAAGCTCTGCGCCATTGAAATTCCCAAACCCTAAGGTCGGAACCTGCATTTCTTGACACCTGCAACAGGATCAACAGATAGCAAATCGTTAGATAGAACGTGATGAAATAAGCAGACCCGGGGGGGGGGGAGAGATCCCCTCCTACTGGGACGTTGTGGAAGGAGAATCAAGCTGGAAAAAAAAATCATCCGCATGGCCAAGAAACAACTAATCCAACAAATGGCCTAGTCCTCAGAGCGCGATGGTAGGTTATAAGCAGGGGGCATTGTCTGCCATGTGCAGGAGAGAAACCCAAATTTATAATCTCGATGAACAAACTGGAAAGATACTGCAGCGTCATGAAGGACCATGCGATGGTTTGCAAGTTCATAGGTGTGTGGCCAACGGATAAGGATCTGATCAAATGGATACAATAGAAATGGAAACCCAAAGGCCATATCGAACTCAAGCTGGGAGCCAAAGTATTATTCACGGTAATCTTCTCAAACTTGCAAGATAAGGAAAGATTATTTGAAAATGGTCCCTATTTTCATTATAATGTAGGCATGTTCATGTAATACTGGGAAGAATGTTACAATCCCGATAAAGAGAAATTCCTCGTAGCCCCAGTATGGGTACGACTCTTTGGACTCCCAATGGAATTATGGGACTTGGAAATATTGGAGGGAATTGTGAACACAATAGGAATTTTTTTTAAAATAGACGAAACCAAAAAAAGAGGTTGTTATACTTCCTATGCTAGAATCTACCTGTATATGAATATAGCAGAGCCCATCCCTGAATTTATAGAGCTGGAATACCATGAAGACATCTGGAAACAAACCCTTGACTATGAGCATATCCCATTCAAATGTCAAAGGTGCCATGAATATGACCACTTATTCAAAGAATGCCTTTTGAACCAGGAAGGCCCAGAGCTAAAAGAAAAACAATCAAAACCCCCATAGGCAGGAAATGAGGGGTTCCAAGAGGTTAAGAACAAGAGAAGGCCACCAAAGGGACCCCAAAACCCAAAAAAAGACAACCAATCTCAGCCGAGTAGTAAAAATAGATATGAGGTACTGCAAGAGGAAGAAGAAACAAAAAATGAAACCCAACTCATGGATTATCAGGAAAAAGGAAAACAAAGTAGCTCAAGTCATGCAAAAGCAACACAAAAGAGGAAAGCTCAAATAGATATCATAGATAAAGATGAGTAGGTAGGGATGGAAAGCACTACAATGGAAATCGACCCAAGCAAGGGGGAGGAGCTAAGCATGGAAGAGGAAGTTCTAAAGAAATTGTTAAATGAATGGAGGCACCTAGACGAAAGATTTATCCCAGAGGACCAAAAGAAACTATACAAGGAGACCTTCCAACAATACAAGGCCAACCAAGGACAAAGACAAGTAGATATCATAGAGCAACTGGGTATGCATCAGGAAAAACCCTAGGAAATTCAAACAGAGCAAAAGGGGGTAAGAAAAGAGGAAGGAGAAACTTACAAGAATCGATACAGATAATGGGAGAGATGTTGGTAAACACGGGCAGGGTGGTATTGCTATTAATGGTCTACCAACAACTTAACAAATTTACCCAATGATAGTAATATCTTGGAACATAAGAGGCCTAAACAGTTGGGGAAAACATATATATTCAATGGACGGATTGAAAAAAGAAAAGCCCCAAACAATGCTTCTCCAAGAAACCAAGATAACAGGAGAAAAACTAGAAGAGATTCTAAGGAAGATGAAACTAAGGTATGAGGTAGTAGCAACAGATGTGAAAGGAAGCATAGGAGTCATAGCAATAATCTGGAACCCAACCGAGGTAAAAGTAGATTATTGGATAGGGATGCAGCGTATCCTCATAGGTCGGTTTTGAAACATAGGGACAAAAGAATGGTTCATGCTCTCAATAGTATATGGACCGCATGTTCCAATAGAAAAGGAAAATTTCATAAAAAAACATAAGGACCGTAAACCAACTACATGATGAAAAGCTTTGGTTGATTGCAGGGGACTTTAATATGATAACATCTTTGGAGGAGAAAAAAGGAGGGATTAGGACGGAGGAACCCAAAATGGAACAATTTAGGGACATCTAAGAAGAGCTACATCTGGTTGATATCCCAATAATCAATGGAATGTACACATGGAACAATAGAAGAGGAGGAAACATGCAAATAATGTCTCACCTAGATAGATTCCTAGCAACTAAAAACTTAATCAGTAGAGATGTATACTATGAGGCATCCATCCTGCCATGTATGGGTTCAGACCATTGGCCAATTAGACTGGAAGTGGATATGAAACACAGGAAAACCAAGAGACCCTTTAGGTTTGAAGCATTTTGGTTAAGAGATCTGACTTTCCTCGAAAATTTGAAGGAATGGTCGAAAGAAAGTGAGAAAGAAGGAAAAATGCATACATTCCAACTCTGTCTTAAAGAACTCAAAGACAAAATAAAAAAATGGAACAAGGAAGAGTTTGGTAATATCCAATAGGAACAAGAACTGCTACAGGCGAAGATGAGGAAGGTGCAACAACAGATAATAAATGATAGAAGAACTGAAATCTTAGTGGAGGAAGAGGGACAACTGATAAATAGATTGGAGGAAAGGAGGCAACAGGAAGAGATCCTATGGAAACAGAAAGCAAGAATTAAATGGCCAAGGGAGGGGGAAAGAAATGCTAGATTCTTTCATAAAGTGATGATTCAACATCGTCATCATAATAGGATCTTCTCCCTAGTGGACCAGGAAGGAAACCACCTCACTCAAAAGGAAGACAAGGAGAACCTAATGGCCCAACACTTCCAACATTTGTTGACAGAACCCAATATAGACAAGGCATAGAATATAAACAGAATAACTCGGCATATTCCCCAATTAGTGAGTAGGGATCAGAACCTGGCCATACTAAGGGAAATCACTAAGTTAGAGGTGGAATATTTTATCAAAGGCTTAACGAAGAACAAAGCTCCGGGCCCAGATGGGTTTTCAGCATAATTATTTCAGGAAACTTGGCCGATCATAGGCAAAGATATCATGGCAGAAGTAGAGGAGTCACAACACAATAAAAGAATGCATCCGGCCCTGAACTCCACCTTCCTAGTTCTTATCCCCAAAACAGACCATTCGAAATAACCTCAAGGACTCAAACCAATATCTCTCTTAATGTAATATATAAAATTATGGCCACAACCATGGTAAACTGCCTCAAAGCTATCCTACCTGGATTAATCTCTTAAGAGCAGATCGACTTAGTCAAAGGGAGGCAAATTGTGGATGGAATAGTTACGGCTCAAGAGGTGATCCATTCCCTGAAAAGTAAAAAAGCTAAAGTCATGATGATAAAACTTGATCTATCGAAAGCTTACGATCACCTGAGTTGGAATTACCTGCAAGGAATCATAAAATCATTTGGCTTTGATCCTAGATGGATAAACTAGATCTATTTTATGATCTTGACACCGGTGTTCTCAATCCTTCTCAATGGAGCCCTGATGGAGGCTTTTAATGCATCAAGGGGACTAAGACAAGGCGATTGAATCTGTTGGGTCAATCCCACCTATTGCTGATAATAAAGTCTTCTTTTGGGAGGGGAAATTCTGCAGTACTTCAAGTGTCGACATAGCGGATGGAGATTGAGCCAGATCCTCCACTATATTATAATTCTATGCTACTCGAGCATGAGGATTAAATGTCGATTTATGTACTACTCCCTTTGGCGGCTTTATAGTTAATTGAGGAATGATGGGTGGCACAACTTCTGACGAAGTTGTTGTCGAACTACTGGGTTGATCTGTAGCCTTTTTGTTCGACATCTGTGGATTCCCATAATATTTATTCCTTGTCGATATCAAAGCATCATTTTATTATTTTGAGATGGACAACATAATCACTTGGGATGGGGAAGCATGATCGATAGCAACCAAATTAGTTTCTGGGTTTGGAAACGGATCAATCAATACCGCCAAGGTACTTGAAGCCTTCAAAAACTTTGTGACCTTAGCCCAATGTGGACAATTTTTCGTATAATGGTCCTCATTACATATGAAGCATGGATCATTAGGTTTCTTTCGCCCAGCAGGGTTTCCAAAAGATTTCTCAGGAGTCAAATCTTCATTTTTCTTCTTTTTGTTTTTCCCTTTCTTCTTGCTCTCTAGTTGCTTTGGTTCCTTACCCTTGTCAGATGACACGGCATTAACCTTTGAGGCAAGAAGTTTGTCATTTGCTTTACCAGATGGAGCCTTTGCGGTTTGCGTACTTGAGGTGTCAATCACGCCATCGCCGACATGAGAGTCCCTGTTTGATTTAGGAGGGGGAGGAATGGAAATTCTGGTCTAAGAGCATCAGGGATTTTGTCATAGAGCATGCCAGACAGAGTATAGATTAAGTCTAAATATTGTGCACGAGCAATGACTTGCTCTTCAGTGACAACTCCTCCCTTGGTCACATCTTCTGTAATAGAAGGTAATAATGACTTAATAAACCACTCAGCTAGAAGCTGATCAGGAACATATGTCTTTACCATTCGACGACGAAGTCGCCACTCATGAATATGATCAGATATGTGAGTGGTTGTTATCTGTTTAAAGTTGGTAAGGAGTTATGTTCCCATTTCGTACCTTATAGGTAACTGAAAGTGGGTTAGAAAGGTAGTGGCGAGGTTGCTAAAGTTGTCAAATGAAGCTCTAGGCAATTCAATGTACCATTTCGCTGTCGAACCAATTAGCGTTTGCTGAAAAAGGCAAAGCCTGATCGAATCGTCATTGAGGGTGTTAGATGAACACCACAAATGAAAAGTCATTACGTGATTCGATGGATCTTCACCATGATTTCCATTGAATTTAGGAATATCAGAGGGAAGTTTATGAGGAATCGCTGGCCACCAAGGGCATAAGCAATTGGATCATTTGTCAGCTAGTTCAGATCTGGTAATTCTAAAGTTGCTACAAAAGGAAACTGTTGATTCAGATTTGGTGAAGCATACCCAGGATAAGATGGGATTTCCTGAGCAATAGGTCTTTGCATACAAGCATAATGTATCTGATGCTGATAACTTTGATAAGGTTGATGAGCATAACCATTATAATATGGGTGTTGGTAACTGTTTTGAAAATACGGTTTCCCATTACCTGCAAAGCTTTGCTGCTCAGGTCCTCGGTAAGCTTGCTGGAATTGCGGTTGTTAATATTGGACCAGCCATGGTTGTTGGACCATTTGTTGTTTCCAATACTGGATGTTTGACCAAGATGTGGGGTGATATTACCCGTTTGAGCCTGAGTCATTCTAGTTAAGGAGGCACTAATCTGAGGTTGTGATTGAGTCATGGAGACAAGAGGATATTGTGTTACGACCTGAGAGACTTGAGGTTGACATACAACAGGCAGCGCTTGTACTTGCAACAAAGTCACAATAGAAGGTGTAATGGGAATGTTCGACACAGGTTGATTTGGTTGCATTGAATATACAACTCTTAGCTGATGAGGTAATATTGGTACCCAACCACTGGAAGTAATTCCAGTTTGACCTGAATTTTGTTGTGAACTCTCATATGGTCGTTCTCCTAGAGGGAACAATGAAAAATCATACTGCTCCCCATATGTTGGCAATCCAGTGTTCAAAGGATAGACTGTTCTTTAAAGACTGGTCTGCCCAAATTAATACTAATGTGAAGGATCAATTTGCTGAGTTTCAACATAAGAAATCCCAGATAAGATTCTGGATGAACAAATAGGAACAGACCATGCTGTCGAAACAGTCCCTGGGTGGACTCCATCTAGCGGTTGATAACTAGTTGGAACAAATGGTATACTAGCAAACATTATCGGAGTAGCAGCAGGAGGCTCCACTATTGTTGTATCAGATGACACAGTCCTGGGTGTTGATGGTTGTTTAGACATATTTAGTCTATCCAAAAGATTTCGTAGCGATTCGACAGGAACTTGCGATGAAGGGTGATTAAAAGAACTAACTTCAATAGTAGAAGGATATAGGTGGATCCCAGTTCCAAAATGCAATGGGGTGCTGGATGGAAGATCCTCTACAATCTCTTCTATAGCAATCAGTCCAAGTGGAAGAGGTAGACCGTTAGGTCTGTAAAATATTTCCAGAGCAGAAGAAGGTATAACTTCTGCAGTAACAGACACTGGAGGGGTGACACCTTCTGAATTCTGGAACTCAACTTCCAGATGTTCAGGTAAGTAAACTTCAGTTTCTGGATCAGCCCTAGATGGAGTTGGTTAAGGGATAGAAGTGTTTATCGTTACACTAGGATAAGTTCTAATGTCCTCTTGTAACTACGGAACTTGTTTTGTAAAGGCAAATGTACCAGAAATGATCGGAGTAACTGGAGTCTCTGATGATGTTGAAACACAAGTTTCAAATAAACTAGGAGAATTCGACTCAGTTAAACGAGACTGTTTTGCCCAAAATGGTTTCGTTTCCAGAGTCAAAGACGGTTGACTCGCTAGTCTCCTCGAACGACGGGGTTTTGATTGACTTTCTTCCACGATTGCGGATTACTTGATCAACTCAAAAATTAAAGGGAAAAAGTTATTCTAAATTAAATAATTTTTATGATGCTTTGACACAACTTTGCTTTTTCAATTTTTAAGAGTCGAGAAAAAGCTAAAGATGACTCTAGTCACCTTCGATTTTTAATGAGACTGAAGTGACAAGTGCTCAGATGGACCTTTTCTTTTAAGGAATCGAAAAGGAACGAAAGTGACTACTCTGGAAATCTAGATAGAGGGATTACCAAACCAATCGCAAAACTGCAATATACACCTTGGTGGTAAATTTAAGAAGTAATTACCAAGGACTTTATGTATGGCAGTCAATCTTCCCGAATGCTATGTTCAGTGCATTGCAATCAATAGGGCGGCAGACACGACTTCCTAAGGATAAAGGATGTCAGCATATTATGGTTTCCCAATATATACTCGACAGTATGGGGAGCACAAGTTTGTACTGGCACTTATCATATCAAAGAGGAGGAATCACCCAACCTTCAATGAAAATGATAGTTACCAGGTTTTACGACACCGGAACACGTCTCTACCCTAGACTTCTAGATGTGTTGCATTAGGTTCCAAAGTGTTTTTATGTTCATTGAAGTTTATTTTAGAGTTGATCTTTTTTAGAAGTTTGTCTTTCAAGGATCACCGCGTGATGTAGATGTAAAATTCCTAAATATGCAATCTAAAATGATAAACAGTCGTTTGTTTTCTTTTAGCAATGAAAATCCTAGCTACTAAGGAAAGAAGATAAAGTTTCTTTCAACAGAGAGCAAAGAACACACACTAAATGCACTTTTCCTAAATCATTTTCTTTCCAGGAAAACTAGTGTCTTTTCGATCTGCTAGTCCCACTAAGACGGGTAGCTATCTTAGAAACAAGAAATCAAAGAAAATTGTGATTTCCTTTATGTATGATAGATAAGAGAGAAGCAAAGAGCACCAACCTGAATTTTTTTTCCGCATGCAGTCTAAATGCAAATGCACATGCATGTATTTGTTTTTCCTTTTCCTTAATGTGAGAATGCCAAAAAAGGAAAACTAAGTACAGATCTGAACTATTTTCTTCAAAGTGACACTTCAACAATTTCTTTTCAAAATGAAAGGAATACTAAAACAACACTTTCGATTTCGAACGCAAAATTACTTTCGATACTTCAAATATTGACAATTCAAATCAAATACAATGCCAAAAGTACAATCAACTATCTAGAGGAGGAAGACTTTATGACACTCTTCTTCTTGACTCAAAATGACAGTTACGACACTTTGAATCAAAAAACGACAATTCGATTAAGCTACTCTTGACAAAGGAGGACTGTAAATGATGAAAAATACATTAAAAAAAAAAAACAACAAAACAAACCAAACAAAAAACAAAACAAAAAAAAACAAAACAAAAACAAAAACAAACAAAAAACAAAAAACAAAAAAAAACAAACAAAACAAAAACAAAATAAAAAAAAAAAAAAAAAAAAAAAAAAAAAAAAAAAAAAAAAAAAACATTCACAAATCCTTACCAATGGAGGCTGAATAATGTAAAGGAAGAAGGCTTCAACAATGAGATATTGATCATAAGGAGCAAAACTACTGAATAGAGCTGAAAACAAGGAGAAAAAACCAAATTCCAAAGAGGAAAATAGTATCACTCAATCATCGCACCTATCCTTAAGGGAAACAGGGATGCATCTCACCTGCAACACGCGGGAGGTGCGATGCATACAGGCTGCCAGTTACAGACAGTGCGATGGGCTAGGGAACGAAACTGAGTTTGGTTTTTGCTCAACATTTGTAGCTAAGTTAAATTATTTCACCTAAGCTACGATAGACAGTAAAAACAAAGCACAAGGAAATGATCTTAGGAGGTTATTGAGCTACCACAAGGGCACTTAGGATGTTTGCAAGTCAGATGTTCAGTTCATAAACCAAACCGAAGATTGACTGAAGCAACATTCATCTACTTTGCACTTGCATAGTAAGAGAAGTTTGAAGGCTAGCTGGCTAACTTTAGGCTCCGTCTGTAGTTTATAAATCAAACAATTAATAACAAACAAACTAACTAATCACTCCCCAGCGGAGTCGCCATTTTGTTTCCGGGAAAACTAATGTCTTTTCGATCTGCTAGTCCCACTAAGATGGGTAGCTATCTTAGAAACAAACAATCAAAGCAAATTGTGATTTCCTTTATGTATGATAGATAAGAGAGAAGCAAAAAGTACCAACTTGAATCTTCCGCTTGGCCCCTTGCTTGTTTCCTCTCTCCCTTGATAGATCTTGCCACTCCTCTCCTACTTGTCCGCTTTAGAGAATACCTGTAGAGGCAAAGCAATAAAATACCATCAAAGCATCTTGATCTATAATACCATAAACAATGCAGAATCATAAATACATTGACCATACAATTGCATTCACAAATAACAAGATTCACAAATACACGATTATATGGAGGAAAACTCAAATAACTTTATTCATAGTAGAAGAGAGGATTACAACCCAGCTGTCTGATCCAGCATCATCCTCCCAGCATCAAAGCCCTCTTCACCTCATGAAAATCAAGATCAGCCAACAATACAATGTTCCTTCTCAAAGAGAAACCAACAACACGTCCTTACAAATTACAAAATTCCCACCTCTAGATCTCTTAGATGAGGGATCCATATATAGATGTCTTGCAAGGGGGTGAGTCAGCTCTGGGTTTTTGATTAGTGTCATTCCACTGATAGTTCTTTGTTCCACTTAGAGATTTCATTGATCTCTTACTCATCCCTGGGAAAATTCAGAGAGGCAAGTATCACCGGAGAAGTTTCTAGATGATTCTATGAGCATCCACTTAGCAAACTATCTCTGCCATTTGTCTCTTCTCACTCATCGCACCCCACAGAAGGCTCTTTTAGTATGCATCGCACCTGGCTAGTGTAGCAGCCAGTATGCATTGCACCTTGACCATGGAGCAGTCAGTATGGTCCAGTTTTGGCCAGTTTTGAGTGGTTTTTCAGGTGGAACTTCTGGGAAATGATGTAATCAGTTGACCATGATACTTTAGGGTATGAAACAACACTTTTAGGGGTTAAAGGTCCCTTGGTTTTTCGACATATATGATTGGGGTTGTAGTGCCCAAATATGTCTATAACACGCCCCTCTCTATCCCTACTCAACATTTCCACCTCCCCCCCTTTTGCAATGTATTCTTTGTCTCAGAGGCATAGTTGGACCTCAAAGGGCACACCTTGGAACACCCATTGTAGACTACTCTACCTGCAAAGAAGCAAGAGGAAAAACTAGATGCACCCACTTCAGGACCAAGACTCCAGCCAACTAAATCATCCATGTAGCTCAAAATACAAGCTTCAAACTCATTAGAGGTAGTTGTGAAGAAAACATAGGTTGCATTGCCCTCAACACAAGACCGAATCCCCAACACCATGAAGCAACAACACAGACTCACGTAAAACACATAAGCCTAATAAATTGAGACGGGTCGACATACACGACAACTAAGCTTGAAGAGCCCATCTGACCAATTTGTCAAATTTAGACAACGACACCCCAAATTTGTAATCAAGACAATAAACTCATGTTCAAACAAAAGGAGAATGAGGAGGCCCTGAAGTTGATTCTACATGCAGACTACCATTGCCCCCTTTCCTTTTCTACATACAAGCATTAGCATTCTAAACACAAAATACTAACCCTAACAACTCATGCCCAAATAACAACCTATTGAAAAACAAAATAGTCGGACAATAAAGGAAATTGACCTAAACTTTTGGACTATGAAAAACCAATGAAAACCTCACCAGAGCACGACGAGACTAGGAACCCAACGACCATGCAGAAACCCTTTCGCCATGAAAACATCATTGCCTCATCCATGTCCCACGCAGACCAACAAATTCACAACTCATGACCTCAATTACATGATGACACCAAGACCCAAAGTATCCCAGTATTGCGACTAGAGAAAAATACATGCAACAGGAGTTGGAGGACCAACCCTCACCTCCACTCAAACCACCACAAACACATTCTAGATCCTTCATGAGATAGGAAATAAATAACAATTTGCATGTGTATGATTGCATGCAAATGCGTGTGAGGGCAGGTCACACCCCACCCAACTTAAATCCACATCACATCTAGGGGGTGGCGGGCACTGCCTCCAAGGCCCCTGTTCCATCCTGATTAACACCCCCACACGAGGGCATATTCAATATTAGATGACATATATTTTTAAAATTATTTTAATGTAACATTACATGACAACATCTCCCTCATATACCGGGCTATAGAGTGCCTCTTGGCGTAGTCACATTTTAAAACTACTTAAAATAAATAATAAATAATTTCAAGATTTATATTTACTTTTAATGTTTTGGTTTGTTATATATGTTATAGGTTTAAATCTATAAATATAGAGTATGTAAAGCTTCTTAAATTTTAGTAACCAAATCATTTCATCTAGGGTGTCCCTTGTCTCACAAATAAAGGGATCTCATACACCAATTTGATGTCTTATTTGGTCATGACTTAAAAATAAGATTATTATTATTATTAACTATTGGTTATTAGTTTTATATTTGATGGATGCCATCCCATATCAAGTTCTTGAGTAAGTTCTAAATTCCATTAGCATGTAGAGGATAAAGGCCTAACGGTGCTATCCTCTACACAAGCAATGGGATGCAACAATGTAATAATTATCATGGCTTCGCAAGGGTGTTGTGAGACTTATTCGATTGAAGTCATGTTAGTTCTAATTCGACGTGTGCATATTCATGGCTCAAACCTAAGGTTTTGTTGTAGTGATACTAAAGACAAGAATATGGAACCTTTATGCACGAGCAATTGACGTCTTGATGATCATGGTAAGTGGTAAGGTGACTCTTTATCCGAGGGGTTTCAGTGGGTTCTCTGCAAGCCCAACTCATCATTTTTTCATTATCTTTTGTTTTATGGTTCCAAAATGGCTCAGTCATATCTCAATGCAATTGGTCTTCTATCTCAGAGGTAATCTGATTGTCCACCCATATTTGAGTCTATTTCTACTCACTATATCTCATTCTTGTACTCTTAGCTTTATGTGGTGTTAGTATTGTTGAGAAGTGTAGCAAGAAAGTCTCAATTTGACTTTGCCTTGGTCAAATTGAGAAAATTCCAATTTCCACATCAACAGACAACTTGGAGGTAGTTAACTAAGGTGACATGGCTATTGTTTCTTAGTTAGCTCGGTAAATTCGAGTTAGAGGGCTTGGATTTTAGTTATGCATGTGTGATTGCTGATTTTGATTTGTAGCAATCCAGTTCAATTATTCCCAGTTGTATTTAGTTAAACTAGTTCTAACTATTGATAGAACTATTTGGAGGTTAGTTGTGTAGTGGGACAACAATCTAACTCAGTGATCATCAAGTTAATTGATCAATCAACCAAAAATAGCTAGTGCATGCAGAGAATTTGAGTTTCCCAACTGTGGTGGAGATTCCAAGGCAATGTAACATCAGTTGTAGAATAGTCTTGGGTGTACAGGTGTTGCATGTAGTAAAAGATCCAACCTTGGGAATCGTAAAATCAATTGGAGGAAAATTCTTCAAAAACAGGAGCCTAATTTCGTTCAGATAATTGACAAAGTTTGGGTTAGAGCTTCTCATTGAGCAGAGAGATAGGTTATTCACTTGCAGGTTGTGATTAGAGTGGGAAAGCAATTGCAATACATTCTTTATTCATCTGATTAATGCAAACAGGTTTGAGGGGTTTTTACCAATTATTTTCCTCTAGATAAATTTGTGTACTTGTGTATGTGATTGATGCATGTTTGTGAATGTTGTTCTAACTTGCAAATTAATTTCTGCAGAACGATCGAATAAAATTGTGCCTCTTGATTTAAATTAAATTTCTTGAGCAGTTGCAATTCTATCACCATATTTCTACAAGTGTATGAGGTAGGGACATTAATAGTTTGTAGTTGTGGGTCAAGGAAATTGAGGTATTTTTTGATACTTAGACCTACCAAAAACTTCCTTTGACATGGTCGGTTTAAGGGGAAAATTAAATTTTGTCATCTCGCAACCTTCGACAGATTCTAGTGGTGGACACCTATAAAGTTTGTCGGCGAACATTCTTGGATTACCTCTAACATTGTTTAGGGGTGGTTAATCATGTCATTTGGTGGCATCTATGCAAGGACCATTTGTGAATTTAGTTGGTGGTGGGTTGTTCTAAGTGCAACGACATGTTTTTATTGGACCTTATGGTTGCACATAACTTGTATAATGGCAAACAAAGGAAAAGTCAAGGCTTTGGAAGCAAATTGATCAAAAGTAGCAAGGAAGGGGAAGGCTCGAGCCTCTACCTCACATCAAGCCCCACCTTGACCTAAGAGCACAGGAGCAAAGGAAGTGGTCATGCAAGCACAACAACGCTTCAATCAACACATCACCCAATAAAACAAGTATATGGTGAAATTAATTGGTGTAGACAATTATGGAGAGGCACTAGCAAACATCTAGACAATAAGTTAGGGAAAATTTCAAGATTGGATAATAGATATAGAGTTCTCTAGATCTAGAGACATCAAGTTGTTCAAAGCTATGGAATTCTATTGGATGAGTAAAACTTTAACACCTACTACAATGGAAAACGCAAGGCATAATAACTTAGAAATAATGAACAGATTGAGAAGGTTGAAAGCCAAGTTCACAATCTCTATTGCATAGTGTTTGGCCTGAGATTCAAGGTTAATGAATGGGAACTTGACAAGCAGGAGTGCACTTTGGACATAATTGGCACCCAAGTTCACATGACACTTGTAATAGTCTTATCAACATTGAAGATTATTCCTGGAACAAGCTCTCCAAGAAAGTCAAAGTGATGGCGACATCCTCTCAACTAAACCCTGTGAACCCCTTCCTCTATAATGTCTTTTTATAGTAGCATTACTATATTTCCAATTACTTACATGTCTTTTTTTTCCCATAGGAAAATTCGTAATTTTATTAAAAATAACAAAATTACATTTTATAGATGCTGAAGCACATATCCATTAGCAGGTAAAAGACTGCAGTTCAAGAGAAAATAACTAGAAGAGAATAATGTACATTTGGGGAGAAATTTATACCTTTCTCCCTTTTTCTTCTCGACCTTTCGCCACTCCCCTTGAGTTGGTAAGGACGAAACCAGTGCGAGTGTAGTGTCCTCCACAAGGCAAGGATTATAATTTTATTAATTATAATAAAATCATATTTTGTAGATGTATATATCTATATATCCGTCTAATAAATCATATGAGATCTTGTTAAAAGTGGCATATAGCTTTACAACATAATTTTATTAATTATAACAAAATCATCAAATCATATTTTGTAAATGTATATATGTATATATTCGTCTAATAGATCATATGAGATCTTGTTAAAAGTGGCATATAGTTTTACAACATGACTAATTCTTTTTGTTTTGTTTTGGTTTTTTCCACGAAACAAAGTGTAATTTTATTAATTATAATAAAATCATATATATATATATATGTCTCGTCTAATAGATCATATGAGATCTTGTTAAAAGTGGCATATAGCTTTACAACAAGAGTAATATATAAGTGCATAATTCTTTTAATATAAAAGAATAATAAATTGTCATATGCGTGTGCATGTATGTATCTAACATATACACTGCTGAAAACTGTAAAAAAAAATGTGATGATAAACATAGAAACATATAGACAATAAAACTAGTCTGTAAACATAAATATGATGATAAGCATAGAAACATATAGACTATAAAACTAGTCTGTAAACATAAGACAGTGGTAGCCCAAACAATAGAGTAGAGGTTGACATCTCTCTATGGTATCATCCATGAAAGGTTTGTGATAATAACAAAAAAAAATACCATTCTGATACAAGTATCAGTTGTGCATTCATGAAAGGTTTGTGATAATAGCAATAAAAAAGTATCATTCTGATCCTCTTGTATTAGAATTTGGCCCCGATCCAGTCGAAGCCCCTCCTTGGAGAGAATGTCTGCCACAATATTGTGCTCCCTATAAACATGTGCAAATGTAATGTGAGCAATAACAAATGATAGCCTGTGAACTTCAGTGACAAGGGGCAATATCCTAAGGGTGATAGATCTGAGTCATGTTCATTCATTGGAAAGTGAGAAGAGAGTCTCCATATATATATATGGTGTCCAAATCAAGGTAAATAATAAGTGAGATAAGAACTTTCAGGGCCATCAATTCACAATAGTTGTTTGAGCCTTGCCCCAATCTCATGGACAATTTGTAGTAGTGTTGTTTAGTTAAATATAGTGCAACACCTTTCCCACAATCATGTAGGTCGCCTTGTGAGGTACCATCTTGAAGAATTCCCATAAAGTATTTCTATGGATCCTCAACTCTCTGATTATCCTAGGTCTTTTGTAGTTTTTTTTGCGTAGGAAGTAATGCCATAAGTGCAAGTGTACTGGTTGTTGTGAGTTCCAGTGGTATGGAAGTATCCATGAAGATGGATTCATACCGAGCCAACCAAATCCCCAACAACAATTAAGGGGAAGACAAAATATGTCCTGTATGGAGATTATTGAGACCAGATGAGCCAAGTTCTTTGAAAGTGTCATCTTCTGTCCAAACATAATGTGGCCCTAGAAAACTAGAAAATATCGACCATACAACCTTACAATATGTGCAATGACATGATGCATGATGTTTTTTCAGTTGATAATAATTAACTTCTATATATTTTGTTTATATACTAGATATTATTTCATAAATTTAATATATAATATATATATATATATAATATATATATATATTCTATATATATATATAATATATATATATAATATAATATATATATATATCATATATATATATTAATTTCATAAATTTATGAAAGTGATAATGTGCCCTAGAAAAACTCGAAAATATCGACCATACAACCTTAGAAATATGTGGCAATACATGAATTTTTTCAAGTTAAATAATAATGTAACTTCTATATAAGTAGGGATGGGTTTTGTTGTATTTAGATATATTTTCATAAATTAGTTTTATATCTATATATTAATTTCATAAATTATATAAAGTGATAATGTGACCCTAGAAAACTCGAAAATATAGACCATACAACCTTATAATATTACAATATGTGCAATGCATGATGTTTTTTCAGTTAATAATAATTAACTTCTATATATTTTTGTTTATATCTAAATATTATTACTCATAAATTACTTTATATCTATATATTAATTTCATATTATATAAAATTAATATAACCAGAAGATAAGACGAAAAAATATAATACTTTTCTACCTTATATATTAATAATAAATAAAATTAATAATATAACAAAAAAATATTATAAAAACTTATTTATTATTAATAACCAAAAATAAACAAATTATATAATAGCTAATCTTCAATAAAAAAAAAATATATATATACTATATATATATATTTATATAAATAAATCACTCCAATTTGGTCATTCATATATATATATACACTGAGAAAACCTAGCATTAATACTTATATATTTTGAATAAATAAAATTAATAATATATCAAAAAACTATTTACTAATCTAATAATCAGAATAAATATTATATAAATAACTATTTTCAATAAATTTATATAAGTATATATATATATATATATTATATTATATTATATACACGGTGAGAAAACTTAATACTAATACTTATTACTCTTACTCATAAAGAATTTACAATTTACTAAATAATAAAAAATTACCATTTATTTAATAATTTCATTATTATCATGTGGTAGCTGTAATAATTTCCTACCAATGCACTGCATAGGTTTCACGCATTTTAATTTTGTGAGGAAATAGTTTATCCCAATTTTTTTATTATATCAAGAGTTGTTCTTAATACAAATTCAGATGGGTTTAGGAGAAAGAACAAATAATTATGTCAAGTCCATTACTCTTTCATACTTATGATACTTTGCATTCATTTATTATACTTTGCACTTGATACAAATTCAAATGGTTCTAGGAGAAAGAACAAATAAATTATGCTAACTGCATTACTCTTTCATACTTATTATACTTTGCACTTTGAGAAGGGATATAAACACATTTAGATTTTTGGCGATTCAAAATTCATTATAATTTGGTTTAATCAATTATCTGTATAATTTAGTTTAATCAATTATCTATTTGTCACCTGTACACATTTCAGAATATTTTGGATGAGACTTTGTTGCTGAAATCACAAATTGACTCTATTATTTGTCATCACATATACAGGTAGTGCAATCAGATTCCTTATCGACTATCCAAGAAAGTGGCAAATCAACAACATCCTAGGGCAGCCAAGCCCTGTTTTTTATGATTTTATGATATGACAATTTATGTTTTTACAGACATGTAAATTTGTATTTAACATAACAGTATCTTATCCTGAGACAAATTTTAGACAATTTATCAAATTGTAGAATTAACCACCCTACCTTGCATATGCTTCCAGAAACATCTATTCTCTAAACATCAGATTGTAGAAATAACCACCCTACATTACATGTGCTTCCCAAAACATCCATAACATGTAATTTTCAACATTAAAAAAAAAATTGTGATTTTTCGCAAAAAAATATTATTCTTAATAATATTTTGGGTACATTGATTTGACTACGTAGAAAAAAATATATAAGAGCTTTAAGTGAAATGCATGTTATCATTAACAAAGTGCCTTATAATAAAATAGATGCAATAATGTGATGTTTTTTCATTCTAATAATTTGAAGTTAGATTACCCAATTAAAGGATTGGTTTTTTATTTTGATGTAGTATAAGGATTTTTGGGATTTGTTTTTAGCGAGTAAAAATTTAAATCAGGGTATTAGTTGTAAAGTAGTTAGTTTCTTTACATTTTAATTTGTAATTTTATTTTGAATTTTGATGAGCGAGAAATAAATTTTATAAAAAATAAATAAAAGCAAAAACTATGTTATAATTTGTTTAATGAATGTTGTAATTTTATTTTGAATTTTGATGAGAGGGAAATAAATTTTATAAAAAATAAATAAAAACAAAAATTATGTTATAATTTGTTTAACAAATTATAAGATTTCAAAATAAATTTGATAGAAAAAGATTTCAAAATAAATTTGATAGAAGAATAAGACAATGCAAAAAATTACTTTGCATAAGAGCTAGCTAGAAATTTAATTATAGAGTTCATGCACTTAAAAATATGGAAATAAATTCATAACATATGTATGAAAAACACGAACTACCAAATTATATAAATGTAATTTTCGTGTTTTTACTTGGTAACAAAATGAATTTACATTTACGAGATCAATTTTTAATTTATGGAAACAATATTTATTAATTCCATTAACTAATATATATGTGTGTGTGTGTGTGAATATATTAATGTATATAGGCATGTGCAATAAGTTTCCACTTAGAAATAATGCTCAGTAAATTGATAAATTAGGTTGGTTGGTTGTTGGAATTTGTTGAGAGATTTTCTCAACAAGCAATACAAATTATTTGTGTGTGTAATGTGTCCACCATGTTTGCTCCTCCATTTTTCTTGATGGTATCAGAATCCATATGGGTTTGACTCCCTCCAGGGAGGGCCCGGAAAATGAGAGATATCTCAGATTTAATACTTTGTACATAAATTAGTATAGGAGTCTGTGGATTTTTGATGTGTTAAAAAATATTGTTGTATGTTTTTTGGTTAGATGTGTGTTTTGCATGCAATATAAAATTGCGAGTGACTGTGTTGTTCTTGTGTTGCGACTGTGGCTTCCACCATCAAAGTCTTAGCAGACAAGGTTGACAACATCCAACGTCTTGATCTCTGCAGACTAGTAAATCAACAACAATCACACGAGATCACCCACCACACATTGTTACAGTCGATGGACAAAACACTGACATCGTTACAGTCAATAGAACTTGCAGTGTTGGTGTTGTGATTTTTCTTTACCATATATTATATCAAATAATCTTGTTCTAGCATCGATTTTTTCTGGCCATGAGAAGTCGATCTCAAATGAGCATGGTACCTCGGTATACTCTTGTGATGGATAAAATGGACGAAAGGCGATTCCTCTGTGGTTTTGAAGGACCCATCTGCGTATGGAGTCTTGTTGTGTTTCTGAAGCCCAAGTTGCCTTTCCAACATAGGCTCAGTAAGGGCATTGATGGATTTTAAGTGTGGCTATGTTTGTACCAGAGGCAATGAGAGCAGTCGGCCTCCGTGCCATTATTTATCAGCGTGTTGATGTTATGAGTGTGTGTTTTGTGTTGAAAACTGCAAATTCTTCGTGTAGTGTCCACTGAGGAGTTTTGTGCGTGTCCACTAAGGACGAGTTTTTACTTAAACCCATTTTTAAATTGAATGAACTGTAATTTTTTTTATGCATGCCTCAATTATATTTCAGCTAGTGTGTGCATAATGTTTTTTTCTTCCCTCTTCGTCTGTAAATGGGGCTTTAATTTGCCTTTGAAATTGCGTCATCAAGGTCGGGTTTCACCTCTACAACAAAACTGATAGAGATCGATATTGTATATCCCAAGAGATGGTTTGGATTCGTCGGCGTAATTCTCCCTTTATTTTCCTTTCATATGCTGCAAGCGGGGCTATTTTTCCAAATTATTTGTTTCAATCAATTTTCTCCAACTACATAGTTTGAAGGAACCAGTTTTGAAGAGCATTGCTCATATTGAGTAGAGTGGAATAAGGAAAGTAGTTATGGACTGTGATTAGTTTTTTTTCCTTCTTTGTTAAGCAATTTATTTGTAAGTTATATTTGGTGCAAAACCAATTAATGAACAATGTTGCATCATTCGAATTAGTGGTTCTTGGTGCTCGGAAACCCTTGAACACATCACTAGTTTGATTGTGTTTATATTGTTATGGTTTATGGTTCTTGGTACTTGGAAACCCCTGCATAATGACTACAAGTTACAATATGAGATCTATGTGTCTGAAATAGGTCAAGTTGTTATATCAATTTTTGAACACATTTAGTATTCAGACCGTCTGCCTAGCAACTAATGGATAACTGAAAGCGAAATATATGACAAATGGTGTTTGGTCCATAGGATGGTTCATTACTTGATAACTCTTATCGCGGAAGCCTCAGTGCTCTGAGTTGTGAATATTGTTGATCTTACGAAGTTCATTAAAGATGGTTAAAGGCGATTATGTTTTAAATGAGTTGAATGGGAAGCTCGAATATTGTGGTGGTGAAAAGAGCGTTGACCGGAGACTTTAGAGTGGGGATAAGTGTCGACGAAGACCAGTCAGACAGATGAGACATGCTAATTGTAATTTATTTTTGTAATGATGTAAATGTAAGCAATAAAGGGGGCACTTGGAAATAATGCTTACATTAGTAAATTGATAGATTAGGTTGGTTGGTTGTTGGGATTTTCTGAGAGATTTTCTCAACAAGCAATTCCTTGTTTTGAATCTGTTGGATCTCATGAGCACTATTTATGTGGCTTGTAATTTGGCTTTGATGGAAATATACGAATTATTTGTGTGTGTAACCTGTCGACCATGTTTGCTCCTCCATTTTTCTTGTTCTCCCCACTTGAAAATTCTTACTAGTGTGTGTAATTAGTCTCCCGACTTGAAAAATCTTACTAAGTCTAAAACTTGTGAAAGTAATGAATGTGCACTAAGTCTAAAACTTGTGAAAGTAATGAATGTGCGAAAGTAAGGTATGTGATGAGTTAAAGGCTATGAGGAAGAAACACACGTGCAGAGGTAAAAGTGTAAGTACATTTGACTTCTTTCCTATATTCCATAGGCATGAAGAAGTAAGAATGTTTTATGTTTTATTTTACTTGATTTGGTCTCACACCTTATATATTGGGAGAATTTAATGCATATTCTAGGTATGTTAATGAATTAATAAATATGATGTTTATATGATTTCTGTAGTCATAGAATTTATTTTTGGGTTACGTGGAGAGAAATGAAACTACTTTGATGCATGGAAGACAAATATAGAGCCTAAAGTAATATATTTGGTTTAAATTCACATTAATGATTTAATTGGAAGACTTCCATGCATAAAGATTTCCAATGTTATTATATGAAAATTAAGTGTAAAGTGAGTAATAACACTCTCCCTCATTTGGTGGAAATATTTCCTTTTTTCTGCTATATTTTTGGTGGGATACAATTATTTCATGTGTGAAAAAAGATAATATATCCAATTGTAATCTTCGTGTTTTTACTTGGTAAGAATTGAAGAGGAATTTATAATTACGATATAAAATTTTAATTTCTAGAAACGAGATTTATTAATTCTATTAATGAAAATATGTATGTGCATATATTAATATCTATAGGCCTTGTGATAAGTCTGTCAACTTGAAAAATCTTACCAAGTTTAAAACTGGTGGAAGTAAGGCATGTGCGGAGTTAAAAAATTTGCTACAGTAAAGCATATGTGGAGCTAAAGTTTGTGTAGCAATAAAGCATGTGTGGAGGTAAATCATGTGCGAAGGTAAAAGGGTAAGTATCAATTGACTCATTTTGTAATATTCTAGAAGCATGAAGAAGTCATAATATTTTATGTTTTATTTTACTTGATTTGGTCTCACATCTATTGTATTGAGAGAAGTCAAGGCATATTGTTATATGTTAAAGAATTAATTATGCTAATATGCATTTTATCTTGAGGTTCTTCCTCAAGACACTGTAGTAGATTCGTCGGCCTAAAAAAGAATATGCTTTCCAATGTGGTTGGCCAATACGAGGGTTGCACGACGACAATGAAATACGCAGGTTAGTTTATCACATACCACCTTCAGTTAGCTATTTCACTGCATATGACCAAGAACTGTCACGCTCTTTCACTGCTTAATGGGTTTGATTTGTATTATGCTTAATGGGTTTGATCTGTATTCTTTTAAACTTGTAATTTATAAACAGAGAGTGGAGGTGTACATGGACGGTGGCACCCTAGTTGGTTTTTTTTTTGTTTAACATTACAACCCCATCCCAGAGAAGCCTTTCATTATTTTCTGTTATGAGACATCTTCAATTCATTGGTGAGTTGTTGTCTATCTCTGATGCTCTGAGTGACAATCATGGGAACTCACCCCTTCAAATGGATATGAAGGAAGTGGTTGCATCATAGATTGAAGCATTCAAGTTACTAGTTATCACGAACCTCGCCAAAGAATCCCAGTCTGTGCAAGAGAGATTTGTTAGATGGTTGGATTCTATCCTCTAGCTGGAACTCGAGTCCTTAGACCCAAGGAAAAAAGCTCTCGTGTTGGTGAACAAGCTTAGTTTGGAAAGTTTATAGGCCCTCTGGTCAAGTCCAAAATCACACCTCTTTACAACAAGGTAGGGTTTCTTCTTTCAATGGCAATTTCCACTGTTTTTCGATTGTATTCTTTTCCTACATTCTTTCTTGCATTTTATCACAATTGTTCTAATTTCCTCTTTATCGATGCAGGTATGCATTCCTCTCTCGAGTGACGACTATTGAAGGGTTTTACAAATAATCTGGGGTACTTTAACATCAAAATTCATAAAACCTACTCGAAGACCAACATGATTATATCTCTTCAATGTTCCTTCACAAGGTTGGAAACCCGACAGAGTTCTGCTAGTAGATCAGGCCGATATCTGAAAAGGATGATACACACAGTCCCTTAAGAATCTGCGTCATTTCAAACCAAAACCAAGATAACTATTTAGGAAAAAGGAGGCACGTTATTTTATATATTATCTATCCATAGTAGATTTCTGTCTGTCAATATTTTTCTTTACTCTTACATATCTAGAATAAAGATCAAAGAGGTCTAGACTGAAATGGAAAGTTGTTTTGGTTGTCTCTCATCAGGTCATCGCATTAGTCGTTTAATTTCTTCTTCAATTGAATTCTTCATTACTTGGTATGTATATGACTCTAAGAAATTACCAGGTGGGCAGTATGTATCTAGGCTTGAATTTAGCGTGTAAGTTCTATCTATAATAAAAAAAATTGTTATTCCCCCAATAATAGTTTTTGCTATAAATTATCCAATTGAAATCCTTTCACAGTTCCTCAAGTATTCCATGTCATGCGCATGGAATGTATATGGGTCATAGTTGATAGATAATAAGAACTTTAGAGCTAGGTCCTCTTACATTTTCTCGGAATGTTTAGTATGGCTAGAAACTTATGAAGCTTCTTGACACTCATTGGACCCTTAATTCAACATGTATATATAATGTATGCAAGTATTTCATTGGCTTAGGCACTTAAGTCAAGGAGTTTATAAGTTTTGCCTTCTCTTTTGGTTCTTCATAACATGTAAAAATTTACCTTTCCTATACTTCAAGTCATAGTCAACAAGATTCTAGTCCTTCACAAGAGGTTATAATTATAGCCAGCACAAGGCACATAACATCACACGCTTCTCCTCAAAAGTGAATACAACTTCCATGTGTGGAGAAGGGTTTCAATGGTAGGTCATATTTTTAGGAAAAAAAGTCAGCCAAACAAAGGTCGGATCTACCCCCAACAAACAAGAAATAACAACCACTCAACTGCAAAGGTTGCACAAATCTATTCCATTCAATGGTTGTTTTAGGTTGGCCTTTCAACTCATAAAATTCGTTGTATATTGAGTACTCATACTCGTTGTATGACTTGTTTCCAACATTAATATGTATAAATATGCAATTTCTTGTTTAAATTTATTTCTAGATGTGAACTGAGCAAACCCTTTCTCAGTATATTTTTTGGCTCTTCAAAAGTCCAAGATATGCATGTGTGCTATCACTATTTTTGGTCTCCAAGTTTTCCCAGAGGTCACTTTTACTTAATATTGAAGGAACACTTCGAGTAATCCTATAGAAGTCTTATCAGGTCACAACCATGAATAAGAGGCTTTACAAAAGTTTTTAGTTCATATAAAACATCAACTAAAGCCATAATTTAGCTACCATGAACTATAAGCCATAAGTTATAGAAAAAAATTGTGTGTGACTTGGATGAGCATACAGATTCAACATTTCTGAAAATTATCCCTTCACAGACTTCGTCTAACACTTGCCCTTTTTTCCATCATAATCTATTGTTGGTACTTAGCGATTTGTATTATGTGAGCTTTATTGATGTATTCAGTTCTAGGAGGAGAAACTCCAAGAGGTAGGCCTCCATTGATGAGTTCAAAACCCGTTTCAACAGTGTTTATACCACCCCTTTGTATATGGTTTCTGAACCTACCCTCAACAAATATACAACACCTTTTTTTAAAAAAATTTGTAAACAATTTCTTTAAGCCTCCTACATATGTTCTACTGCATCCTTTGCACCCAAGATGCTCATAATTTTCAAAATATTCATAAACAATTTAAATTTTGATAGTGATATTGATAAGGTCATGGATAGCGTTGTTTGCATATTTTTTGAACTGGGCTTGCTTCAAAATTTCCAGGGTAAAATCCATCCAAAATTAAAGGTTGATTAATGCCTTTAGTCCTTAGCTAAACAATTATCTCACTAGGCAATTATTTTGTCATCACCATATACAAACATCGAGTTCACTTGGCTAGGTGCCTCTCTTATGCTAGTACAAATTCCTTATGCAAACTCAACTTCCATTTTTAGTCTAGATTCTTTACCTACAAAGGTTTGACACCTAAGGTTACCCTACACATCGGTAGGTAATTGGCACAATGCAACTAAATTCTAGGGAGCTCCACTTATGCATCACACACCGCCAATGTCTAACCATATCACCTCACCCAGTCATGTGATGATTAGACAACTTAGGAATGAAACCATGTAAGATTCCATATCCACCATGAACATGACACACACCCTGACTATCACCACAAGAGTAAACTAATGATCCCTATCACCAAATCATGGGATCTATTCCTTGTTTCCTATTCTGTATATATCTCCAGTACAAAAATTTATACGAAATGTGTCATAAACATTTCTAAAGCATATCCTTTCCAATCTCAAGAAACTTCTTAGGGAGTTTCTAGATCATATTAAACAAATTGCCTTTGATACCCACCTCAGACAAATTTCATCATATATATTTTCTCTTTTTCTCTTTGGAGCTATATATCATTTATGCATTTCCTCAAACTTTGAAATATGACGTTGGGGAAAATTTTGACATTTTTACACATCAGGTGATCTAACAATAAACATTAGCAAATCTGGACTGCTAAGTGCTTGCACCTATCTAAATTCACCTAAAATGTATCTTAAGCCTACTTCATGGTCATTTTAGTGTTACCTTCTGTGCAATTATCTCTTTTTATACTTGCATGATGATTGTTAGCTTGTGAAAAATGGTCAATATGTCGATGTATCTATGGAGAAATGACTATATGTTTGGATATAGTAGGAGTCATGAACTTTGATTTTTTCTTTTAAGGAACAATTGAAAATGAACAATTAAAGCTTTATTTCTTTAGAGGCTTTGTTGTAGCTACCCGTTTTTCTTGTAATGGACAGAAAAAATTGAATGTTTATATCTGGCCCTTTACTGAATGAGTGAAGTTATACCTTTTTGTATCATGTGCAGTAACATATTTACATCACAACTGAGGCATCACAATGTTCGTATTTGTATTGGATCGTGGTGTTTTATACACACTGTTAGCCTTTGAATTCTCTTTGGTGATATGGATTCTTAGCTAAGTGACTGACCTATCATAAGTTTTTAATCATTTTATCATATTTGAGGTGTGTGTTATTCTTTAGATTTAAGGCTCACCCGATTTGCTTCACTTTGGAGATTTTATGTTCAATCCTCCATGGTTGATTGTTCTATTATTCTTTTCTTACATAATATTGCAATTTTTCATATGAAGTTGAGGGTTCCGATGGCTATACTTATACAAAGACAATGGTTTTCAGTTGTTAGTGAATGTAATGCACCTCTTTCACTTATACACTCATTATAAAGGATCTAATGGTCTAGCTTGCAGGTTAAATGGTGAGAAAAATAATCAATAATCATATTTTTTTTTAAATTGCTAACATGTTTTCATGTAATCCCGCTTTGTTTGTTTAAGTATTTGGATTAATTAACTTTTTCAACAATCCATGGCATCAAGGGTGGCATGAGAATTGCCTCCTAAAGCTTTGTTTTTTTGCATTGTCTTTCCAAATTTGTCTATCATGTTCACTTGCTAGACACTCATGAGGTCAGGAGATGCGAAATGGAATGAATGGAGAAGAGATGAAAATTCCAAATGCATCGTATACTCACCACAGAAACCCCACACACATTCTTGTCCCTGCTTTGAGTAGAATCAGTGAAAGTGTTGTCTCATATCTACAAAAAAATTAGGAGCTACTATGTATGCTTTTTGTTTTTGTTTTTATGGGCATCTGATAATATTTTTTTTTGGTTAACATGGAATCTGAAAATTTTAACATTGCTGAAATTGTATATAATTTTGTCATTTTCGTTAACTTATAAATCAAATTTTACATTTATGGTGAGTAAAATTGTAATCTATAGGTGAAACGATTTTTTGAGAAACATTCCTATCACTTAGAAGCACTAAAAATAACTTAGTGCTAAAACATTTGTTGAAGATGGACAAAAACTTTTTTGGGAAACAAGAAGAAACATCTACAAATTGCTCTTTGTTTTCCTTTCCTGGGAGTTATAAAGTTAGGTCAAGAAGCCCCCTTTATTTTTTCCCATTCTATATTTTGAATTTTACATGATATGGCCATTCTTCTGTTGGAATATAACTCATGTTTGTTGTTGTATGACACACTTTCGACTCATTGCCTTACAATATTTACCAGTTGCTTGGTATTGTGGATGTTTAGACTTGATACCAGCTACCTACTTTATAGTTTTGGTCCACCTTCCCAAGTGGTTGTTGTTGTTAAATCATGGGGAGATGTTGTGTTCATCTTCAGACCAAGTTTGTGTTCGTCATGTACATATAAATGTACTTATTGCACTCAAGGATTTGGAACTACTCTCCTTTTTTTATGGTTGATTAATAAAATGTTTTTATACCTTGACTTTTCCAATATCAGACTTTCAAGAGCTTTAAGTTTCCATGCACTTTTTTGCATTAAAGTTTTAAATTAGAACATTTGTTTTGATCTGTCGTCACTTTCTGGTTATCCATAGATATCAAGACACAATCAAGTTCCTATAGCGCTACCTCTGTGTCACTCTACATTCATCTACACTTCTATTGACGTGTCTTTGCCCCCTTTAGGTGCAAATGCTACTAAATATCATCGTTATATGATTTCTCTAGTTGTAGAATTCATTTTTAGGTTACATGGAGATAAATGAAGCTACTTCAATGCATGCAATATGAATATAGAGCCTAAAGTAGTAAATTTGGTTTAAATTCATATTAATTATTTGATTGAAAAATTTCTTAAATTTGATTTAGTCCATGTAGTAAGATTTCCAATGGTATTTCTATGAAAATTAAGTGTAAAGTGAGTAATGACATTCTCTTTCATTTAGTGGAAATCTTTCTTTTTCCTCCTATATTTTTGGTGGGTTAGAGTTATTATGTGTGTGAAAGAAAATGCTACGTCTAAATGTATTTTTTGTATTTTTACTTGTTAAAAATTAGAGATGAATTTATATTTATGAGATAAGCTTTTAATTTATGGAAACAAGATTTATTAATTTCATTAACAAAAATATGTATGTGCATATATTAATGTCCATAGGCCTCTGTAGTAAGTATGCCCACTTGAAAATCTTACTAAGTCTAAAATTGGTGGAAGTAAGGCATGTGAGGAGGTAAGACGTGTGTCAAGCTAAAGTATGGCACGGAAGCAAGGCATGTGCGGAACTAAAGTTTGTGTAGAATTAAAGTATGTGAAAAGGCAAAGCATGTGTGGGGGTAAAAGGGTAATTTTTAATGCTTTGTACAATGTGGGGCCAAAAGGAAATATTTTATTTATAATTGCGTTGGGAAAGCATCACAGGTATTTAGAATTGAGTGTAAATGATAAATAATAAAGTTGTGGTGAATAAATTAATATGTAATAAATGATTATTTATTGCTTTGGTATTTGACCTCAATTATTGTTGCGCTAAAAACCCTTGAAAATATGATTTCCTGAAACACTTCTCTATTTTAGGGGCCATTTATTAAAATAACACTAACTCGTGGAGGATTTTCTGATGTTTTTAAAACTATTGCTCCAACTCCAATTCATTCATAACCCAAAATTATGTAACCTATTTGCCAACGACATATATGAGGGTCCACATATATATTATACCATCAGTTGTTGAGACGATCCATAATTCAAACATAAAACCAAAACAAAGTAAACTATAAAACATGAACTATAAAGTTAAAACGGGAACTTTAGCCAAAAAACCAAAAAAAAACATGGAAAAACAAGCCAAAAACGAAAAGTGTTGACGCTGGAATAACGTCTTTTGGGGTAAATTTTCAACATTTTGTAAAAATGGTAGTGAAAGTCAATAAAAAACCATTTTTTTGTGTGCAAAAAACACCCTGAAAACGAAAAGTGTTGATGCTGGAATAATGTATTTTTTTAGGGGGTACATTTTCAACATTTTTTAGCTATGAAGTTAAGGATAAAATATCATATCTCTGAAAAACCTTAAAAATCCAATTATTTTCAGGCATGACATTAAAGATAAAATATCACGTCTCTGAAAAGCCTTAAAATTCCAACAATTTTTAGCCATGGCGTTAAAGATAAAATACTTATAACTATTTTCAACCATAACATTTAAGATAAATATCATTACTAAAAAAAACCTTAAAGTTTTGACAAATTTTCAACCATGGAATTAAAATCGAGGATCGTGACCATAGAAAACCTTTAGTTTTCAACATATTTCAACCATGGCCTTATGAAAAAATTATGACTAAAAAAACTTAAAAAATGAACACTTGAATGAATGAGTCATTATACCAATAATATCTCGTTTTTAAATGCTAAAAGTATAGCAATTTTAAAATCTTAGTCTAAGAGAACTTCACGCATTGCAACAAAATTTTAAAAATAAACCATCAAATTGACATGCAGTGTAGATGAACTCGACCCAATACAATGAAAACTTAAAATCAACCATAAATTTGACACATTATAAGGGTAGACTTGATCCATTATAAGAAAAAATTTAAAATCAATTATCAAATTGACACATAATGAGGTTGGGTCGCTAGTTGATGATCAACATGGACCTTGCAAAAAAAAAAAATAACAAATAAATACATAAATAAATAAAAATGAAAAATACAATACAAAACAAAAATTACCTCAAAAGAAAAGAAAAGAAAAGAATATATATTTATATATAATAATATATATCAAAAAAATTTCAAATATAAAAATGTTAAAAAAAACCAAAAAATAAAAATTAACTTCATAAAAATGATTAACAAAAAATAAAAAAAATAAATTAGAAATTGCAAAAAATAATGAAAAACAAGAAATTTTCAAAAGACATAATTCAAGATTATATATATAAATATAAATTCAAAAAAAACAAAAACAAAAAAACAAAAAACAAAACTTAACTCATATTAAAAAAATTAAAAAAAATAAAAATACACAAAATAAATGAAAAAAAAGAAATTTTTCAAAAAACATAATTTAGAAAAGAAATTAAAAAATTATTGCCAAAAAAATTAAACAATAAAAACAAATTGATAATAATAAAAAATAAAAATTTTAAAAAGAACATTTTTAAAATAAAAAATATTTAAAATAAAAAATAAAAAAATAAAATAAAATTAAATAAAAACATCTGAAAAAATACAACTAAAAAGATCTTTAAAATTAAAATGTTTTAAAAAAATAATAAAAATAATTAAGAATATTAAAATAAAAAATCAATATCCCCTATGGGGGTGTTGGACAAAGACAGCCACCCGTCACGTGATGGATGTCAGGTGTAAAAGGTATAACGCAAGAGCGGGTAGGGCATCAACCCCTCCACCACGCCATAGTTATTATGTCTATGTTCGCATGCGTGAATGGTTATGCCTCTTTGGTTTTCCTTTGCTTTGACGCGATGGCTTCATTACTCCTCTAGGTATATCCCAGCAGAGATCACTCCTCCTGGTTGCCAAATGCTTTGTTTTGTGTTACGTCTCCCTCCCTTCTCGCATCCTCCTTGATGTCTGCTCCAGAGTGGCGGTTTGTTCAAGCCACCACAGGCATGCCTCAATTGTCGCCCTCTCGCTCATTCCATTTTCCTAAGAATCTTTCCTTCTTTGGGACTCCTTGGTGGACACTTCTTCGTTGGTTTTGGCCAACCCCCTTCTTATTTCCCCTCTTCTCCTGGGGCTCTTCGCCTTGGACGCTTTGGGTAAGTTTTTGGATTGGCTGGTGTTGAATCTATGCTTTTTACCTTCGCAATTTTGGGCATGCCAGAGGTGCTATTGTTCTTAGGGTGGTGACTCTGGGTTCAGGGTGTCGATGGTCTCTGGGCATTCTTGCATTCTTGCTTATTTTTAATGAGGATTTTGGTTTTAACTCTCTCCTCGCAACTTCATTTAGTCTCGAGTGCTTGCTCTCTACTGCCCTTCAATCTCTCCTCGGGCATTTGCTCCTTCCTGTTCGACTCCCACGCCATGAGCTTCTATACTTTCTGGCACGACCTGACTATTCTTGGGCGGCGAGTTCAGGGTGGTGAGGCTCTCGACGCAATCGGCCTTAGTTGTTTATGGGTCGTTAATAACCCTTGGGTGACGAATTTAGGGTGGTGGGGCTCTTGGCATTGGTCCTCCTTTTCTCTTTGGTCTGTAGTCGGTCTCGATCGATTCTGGGTGGCTGGTGGCATATCTGGAGGAATCCCCCCTCACCAGTTTTGTAGGTCCCATTAGTACTCCTCAATGAATCCCTCTCCCCGCTCCATGCGCCTAATTTCTTTGATGAAGCCAGAAGGTGCTTCCCCTCTCGTCGAGGCCCGGGTGATGCTATTGTTGTTTAGGAAGGTAGCTCTAGACAGGAAGCGAGAGGTCTGGTCGCGGGTGTCATGGCACCCCTAGGGGTCGCAACTCGTTCTGGCCTCCAAGGCAGGTGATCGTCGACAAATGGTCTCGCAGCTCATTCGTGATGCAGGTGTGGGCAGTCACAGGCATGGCCATCTCCGAGGCTCGGCAACGTGACACCGGTCCAGCCAAGGTCTCTATGTCCCACAGGGAGGACGTCTTCCAAGAGGACAAGTCCCTCCTCGACAATTCTTGAGCTGCTTCACTCCACTTCTACTCATTTGGACGCCCATGATCAAGCTTGCAGAGAGGAACACAAGGCTATCATGGCGAAATTTGAGTACTTCCAATACTTTCAGTGCCATATTGTGAGAGGGTGGTCATAGTTTGGTGTGGCCAAAACTTGCTAACTGAAAAGGTGGACAATCTCAAAATATGACTTGCTCATTTTGAGAACCATGTCAAGCGCATGTATCATCTGCCACCTCCCCTAGGTACTAGGATGAACAACCCCACTTCCATCACATCTAACAACTAAATATGTTCACTGGTGTATTCCTTGTTTTATTAGTCTTCTGGAATGTTAGACCTTTCAGGCTTTGGACCTCTTAGCTAGCAATTTTGTTTTTTGTATGTTGTATGGTCATCACATTGGTCAACAAGTCTGGTTGGGGTGAGACCATACGTTTTTTGATATCCATGCATATTCCTTATGATTAATAGAAATTTTCACTTACAAACAAAAATCAATATAAAACATTAGTAAAAATAAAATAAAAAAACATTTTTTTTTAAATGTATTAAAATATTAACCACCCAAGCCCCGCCCATTGGAAAAAAAACCCCCCAAGGTCACGGCGCTAGTGTGCTACACTCTCCCTAGCCCGCACTCATGCCCCTTGGATTTGGGGGGGTGGGGGGTTGTGGGCTTGTGATGAGCCCGTGTTTTATATTATATTATTATTTTAATTCGTTTTTATGTTTTTTTTTTAATTATGTTTTTTTTTAACAATTTTTTGGTTATTTTTACTTAAAAATTTATCGGAACCATTTTTTTGGAAAAAAAACCTTCAAATGTCATCATTGGAGCTAGCATTCCATGGAGGGAAAAGGTTCTTATTTCTCAATTAAGAACCAGCTCGCATTAACTTCGGTGTGAAACAAGATAGTGGAAAAGGCCTAAAGAAGCTTGGGAAGAATGGGTGTGTACATTTTGCACATCTGGGGCAGTGGAATCGGAAAAAACATTTCATTTTGGAATGTGATGCATTCTAAGACATCAGAGAAAGTTATGGGAATTGCTAGCATCAATTTCTTGGCATTGTATTTTTAGTGAGGGGATTGTTGGAAAGTTGGGCTAGCTCATTATCAATTTGAACAAGAAAATGATTGAATTGCAAAAGACGAAAAGCAGAGAACTAATAGTCGCATAGATTATTTTTAGTCTCATGGATGTAAACATATCATTTCATTTTTGGATTCATAAGATTTTCATAAATTTTGTTATTTTCCAACTATTTTTATTCAATTTTTTCATAAAAATCTTTTATTTAACATGTCATTTTTAGCAAAAAAAACTTGAAATATGTTTTTTTTAATTATATCTATATGTAAAATGCGTATTATTTGTCGAGTGTTTAAAATTGTTATGTTTTAGTGAAAATTTTATAATTTTTTTTGATTGATAGATTAATAATGATATAAATATATAAAAAAAATTAACTTTCAAAATATTAATTGTATTATTATTTTTTAACTACAAAAAATAAAAAATTCATGCTAAAAAAACATATGCAAAAAAACAGAAACACAAGTTTGGAAAACCCTTAAAAAACAATTTGAAAAATGGTTAAATAATCAACATTATAAAAAAATGCGCATACATAGGATATAAGAAAATTTGAAGTGTCAAAAATATGCCCCAAAAAAACAATTGTTGATGCTTTTCAAAATTTGCATGAAAATCACCAACATTTGGAAAAAATTATCCACACTTAATACAATAAAAAATTTGAAGTGTCAAAAAGTGAGCGCTCTAAAAAAGGGGTTGATGTTGCATTAACACTTTTCAATATCAACATGAAAATCACTAACATTTAAAAATAATGTTCGTACTTGATACATAAGAAAATTTGAAGTGTTAAAAACATGCCTTAAAAAAATGTTGATGCTTTTCAAAATCAACATGAAAATCACTGATGTTTTAAAAAAAATGTTCATACTTGATACATAAGAAAATTTAAAGTGTAAAAAACAAGCCCTCTCAAAATAGGAGTTGATGCTACATCAACACTTTTCAAATTCAGCATGAAAATCACTAACATTTAAAAAAGTAAAAAAAATTAAAAGTGTCAAAAATATGCTAAAAAAAGTGTATTCTGAATCAACACTTTTCAAAATCAGATGATTTTTTGAAGCGTCAAATGGGTACTCGTTACAATTCCCATTTGATAGTTTATATTGTTCTAATTACATCAATTTATGTGATTAATAATCAACACACAAACTGTTCAACTAATTAACATAGAATTTTTGAAACCATTAGCAAATAAGACTAACCTGTGGCAATGATATACCTTGTTGGTGATTTCGGAGTTTTATCACTACCCTGATCCTGATGACCACAACAAAGTTTTGGGGATGAATCTCCATCCATTCGTAAGCTCAACTGCACATAATCTTTCTACAGTTGGCTACCTTGAATCCCTCAATCAACTACTACTACCAAGAAACCCTTTGTCTCGCAACACTCTCCTTCGAAAAGAATGAATGAATGCTTCTCATCTCCAATTTCGTCCATTAAATAGAACAAAATTTTCAAAAAATGGAAGAGAATTGAAAAGGGATATGCATGCACACAATTCATGTGTCAACATGATAACTTTTATCTATTTGTTTAAAGTTTTACTTAATTCACTATTTTTTCTTAATTTAACTCTTGCTTATTTTATTTCTTTTTACTTTTTGTTAACTTTTATTTATTCTTATATATTTCTATGTTAATTATTATATTTACTTAAAAATCAAAATTATTATTTTACTTATTTACTATATTATCTTCTGCTTTACTTATCATTATTGTTACTTTATATATTATATGTATATGTATGATAGTATGTATAGAATAGATTTTTTTTATTACTCGACATTACACACTCCTCCTCTTTAAGAATCTTCGTCCTGAAGTTAAGCTTAATCTTTTAACTTTATATTATTTTATATATTTATTTATTACTTCATGTTTATCAGACACCCTTTGCTGAATTATTATACCAACATGCATAGAAAGTTACACAACACCGAGGAAATCCCAAGGAATCTCAAGTACTTTTTCCCACTTTCAGAACTAGACATAAAGTCTCCTTGGTCTGTACCATAGCCCCAAGGCTTACACCTCATTGTGCCCCAAGGTAGGCATCCAGTCAATGTACTCAATGATTTCGAGCATCTCGCTAGGCTAACCCAACTCCCTCCCCACTCACTAAGGTGCACAACCCCATCGATCGAAGTCCTCACACCCTCTCTAGACTTCGACATCCTAATATAATATTAGGCACTCAGTCTCATCAAGATAGTCCCAGAGCCCTTCAAGAGCTATCCATCATTGCAATATAAGACAAAGGAACCACTGGGATATGTAATGTTGATTGAGTCTGTCCTCAGCCCATATGGTGTTACATATTCTCCCTCGCAGGTATGGGCTCCGCAAGATCATCAAACAAATCAACCCTCTTGGCCCATTTGTGGATCTCCTGTCAATCACTACCTCTCAACATGCAACCAATGCATTTTTTATGATCATAACATCATAGAAAATAATACATATGCCACATCATGCATACCATATCTATCATGAGTATGCACCATTATTATCATAACGAAATAAATAATTAAGCAACACATATGCATGACTTATTAACCTCTCGTCAAAACTATGTCCAACTGCCACATACCATCACATCATCATAACATTACACTTCAACATTCCTATGTTGACATAACAAATAAATGATACCATAACCTCATACATAGTAACGTAGTGTATCAATACAATTTAAACAATAATATATACCATCTATATACAAGATATATCACGCCATCACATAATAATCAGAGTCACATGTCAATATAACCTTTTATCATAACATCACAAATATGAGAATCATCTCAATATATATCAAATATTGTAAGCATTATTATCTTGATGAATAAGCAAAATCAATTTCATTACCTAAATAAGCAATGAATACCAAATGAGAAATATTATTCAATATCCATCTAAGATGTAGGTTATCTCATCCACACTATTAGTGTTATTCTTTCATCAAGATACCAATTACTTTTCAATAATAATTTGCACTTCTTTAAACTAGGAAGTTGACATTCTACATAATAGGTATAGTTATTTAACTATATCATTAAATTTCAAATGAGTTTCATCACCTTGAGTTTTCATCTCTAGTCATGTATTCTTCCTTCCCCAAGGAAATTTAGTGAAATTCATCATTAAGACATTAGCGACCTTACAGTCATTCCTCAAATCTTCAATATCAAATTTAAGATCCTTTTATTTAACATCAATTTACACATTTGGATTTATGATTCCAAGAACGTTGTATGAAAATGCATATAAACACTAAGTCATCATGGTTTAATTTCTATCATGCTTACTTCATTTTCAAAAAGGGTTGGTTGATCCTTAATGATTTATCCATCACTTGTAATTATTATTATTCATCCTCAATAAGATTTGTTTATCTCATAAAGTTTCCATATCCATATCACTTGATCTCTTTTACTGTAGATCCACCCTTCTTCAAGTTGGACTAGAGATTCTTCCACTTTACTCTTGGTTGCTCAGACACTAACTTTTGTTTAAAATTTCAATCATTTGGAATTACTATACTTTATCATCCCCGAAAGGGTTTCATATGCCTAGTGTGCTTGGCAATAGCTTCTTTCAACACCTATATCATAAAATTGATATGTTACTCAATATAAAATTTCAAAATATCATTAATCCACTTAGGAAGCAATAAGTGTAGATCAATCAAGTATACTCAGTATTAATCAATTCTCACTTTGTCAATTTGTTCATAATCCTTTTCAAATTCTCGTTATAGAATTTCCAACTATATCCCTTCTTTCAATCCATGTTGGTTATTTCTCATTAGTCTACACGACCTATTTCCTTGCCAAAAGGTAGACAATAATTATCTTTGATCATCTAGAAGTTTAAGCATTTTCCTAGTTATCGCTTGTCATTCCTCACCGATTATGAGTGTTCACATTTCCTATCATGACAATTTTAAATTATATAGGTCACCATCGTGACCCTTACTAACCATGTTGCACAATCTATTCATCAATATCCTTAAGAGAACTTGCCACTTGAAAGAGAGGCCCCTTAGTTTCACCACATAAATTAGCCCTACATATCATTGCATTTTCATGGTTCTCTTCACACTTCAATGTTATATGCCTTAAAGACTTATATGATCTTCAATTAGCTACTCCAATCATGAAATTCCATATTGTTGTCATTCACATTAGCACCATGCTTGAATATCACTAATCTTGGACTTACCATAAAAATACTACTTATACACTAAATCATTTTCCATTTTTCTTCTTGCAAAATCTTCCCAATTTATATCTTTATCTTCTTTATTCCCCTCATAGATACATTCATGGGCTTATTACTTCTGTAATCAATTGTTACCATAATTCCTACAACTCCTTAAAATGTATGTCATATCATCTGCTCCTTTACTTTATTGGTTGATTGACATTATATTTTTCCTGATAGGAATCATCCTCCATTAAATCTTATTGCGTTCTCATCATGTCTCCTTGCAATATTTATTTTAGCAAAAAAATTCAAAAGATCACTTATTCATCTGATACCTCTAGAGTGTTAAGTTATTTAATCAAAGATTGTGTTCCTAACTCCAAACTTTTCCATCATTTTATAAGATAAGCTATTGCTTCTTGTGATTAATTACACTTGTTAGTGAAACTTCCACTAACTCTCTTTAAGTATCAATCTAACCCTCTTTTCTTTTTCATCTAATCATTCCAAGTTGGTCATGGTTACAACAACCACCTTCATTATCATCACTGGAAATTCGTAAGTTCTATTTTTTTCTTCCTTCATAAGGTACTTTTATCAAACATATATATATTGGAAATTAGATTTATAAACAAACTTCCTTTCTCACAATCGTCAGTTCTTTATAATTACTTTCCATCACGACATTCTAATAATAGGTTTTTCATCCTTCGAGGGTAGTTGCATACCATCTTAAAGTTTATTGCTTCCAACTTTGATTGCATTTAATATGTTCCTTCAATAAATTGTACTATTATTTTCTTACTTTGATTGCTTGAATAGTTAATGACTTCTTTACTTCCTTAATTCAATTTAACATATTATGTGATTGTCTATTCCTTCAAATTTATTGGCCTCTTTTTAATGTTCATAGTTAGACATCTAAATTATTTATCAAGAGAAACATTTAAGATACCTCTTGATGGCCACATAATTCCATTACATTTTCTTACTTTACCTTCCTTTTTTTAAAATAAAAATTAAAAGCATTATTTTACTTTCTTATTCAAATGCTTATTACTTTTCACCCCTTCTTATGTCATTATTCTTTATTAAAATACTTTTCTATTAAAATATTATAAATATATTCTCAATGCGCTCCCCACATATCTCTCTTTCATTAACCATTCATTATTATACTAGCATTTGCACCAAGGGGTGCAAAGACACACTGAAAGTGTCTTTTGGGTTTTTTTTACCATTTCGACTAGTTATGGTAAAAACACAACCCCCCATTATTCACTTAATTCTCATCATGAGGACTCTTTGATTGAACCTTGGTCATATTACTATTTGATTTTGAGAGTTTAGATTGCTTCAATGATTTCGATTTGTTCTTATCTTCCTACTATAACTTGTTTGATCTCATTTGGACATTGGTGTTGTTAATGGCATTCAATTATTATTAGATATTTTTCACTTGCCTTTGCCTATACTTATATATATATATATATAATATAAAATAATATATAATTTTATATAATATATATATATTATACTATATATAATATAATCTATTTCCTTTTTGTTTGATAGGTTTTATTTCTTTATTTTTACTTTTATTTGTTTATATTTGTAAATAGTATTTTTATTTTTATCCCTTACATAGCCCTTGAGACCAAGAATCATACCTAGGCTTTAAGCCTAAATCATAAAACAAGTGGCACATATATTAATACCATGTATCAGAGCTATGGGTGATGAGGATTTTGATATCGGAAGAATCCCTTTGAGAATCCTTGAAATCAAAGTCCGAGCCATTTTATAAAGAGGTCTAATAAAACAAATGACCAAAGGCTGAACCATATCAAAATTGAAATTATTAAGTGGTTTGAACTTCATATAACCCAAATCCCGACCATATTATAATATATCCGACGGGAGGACCCACCTGTCACATAATTACTCACGCTCCCATTAGGGTCAACTGTTATCAGAGAGTTTGAACTGAGAAACTTTTAAAAACTCTGATAATCATATTCCTCTGATCTTCGATATGCCAATTCCTTCGATCTCTGATATGCCAATCCCTCCAATATTTGATCTTTGATAATGATATTCCATATCGGAACTTCCTATCGGCTGTAACTCCTTTCAACCCCCAATATGAAATATCTGATATGCCAATCCCTCCAATATTTGATCTTTGATAATGATATTCCATATCGGAACTTCCTATCGGCTGTAACTCCTTTCAACCCCCAATATGAAATCTCTGATACAAGACCTCTGATATCTATCAGGCTCTGATATGTTGGACCCGATATGCATATTAATGATGGCATAATTGGAACAACGCATCCACCTGTATATCAGAACTTTTAAATGGTAACATTCGTCCAAACCTCTGATATCACCGATATAACCCATCCGCCCGACTTTCGATAATCCATTCACCTCTGATATTTGGACCCGATACAATTTTTAAAAAGAATTAAATGTGAAATCGCTTCCGCTCACATGACAGCCTCCTAATATCGACGTTTTTATTTGTGGGAATTATAAAAGGTTCTGATATCCATTCCTTCGATACCCTCTATTGTTGCTACTTGTCAAGCTATTATGCGACCATTGTTACAATAATTAAAAGTCACTATATCTGATGGTTTTGTGGGTATTGGTTTTTGTTTGGTTTCCGATTATGTGTTTCATCTATTTTAATATGATCTCTATGACTTGTGATACGGTGAAAAGCCCAGTGTCAATTAGGAAGGATCTATCCAATCAATGAATTCCAAAGACATTATGCCAAGCGGCACAATGAAGTACTAAAATGGGTAGAGATTGTTGAAGCAAATTTTAAAGAAAGACATAGTTTGGGGCAACGGTTGTATTGCCTATTAAAAGGCAAATCAACCCTTCGAATTATACCTGATTGGTCAATCTGATCATGAATTGGTTGGAACGATCCTCTGAGTTCAGCCATAACATCAATTGCAACAATTTAATTGTTTTATTTACTTTTCATTGCTCTAATTGTTGAGTAATAGAGTAGGATTGTTAATATTTCTGTTATATATAAATACCCATCTCTAAGATAGAAGGGAGGATTCGAATCCGAGAGAAAAGAGGCAGCGTAATACTAGAGCTTACAACCTGTTTGTATAGAAGGAGTTAAGACTCATTTTCACTATTGTAGTGAGATCAGATCCATCTGTGCAAACAAGGAATCAATTTAGAGACAACAAAGGACTTGCATTATTGTAATTCTTCGATGTTTTATGTAATTGATTCATTTCTATAGAAAGATTTATTTCTGTAATCAGATGTACAACAATATTGCTTGCTCCATTATTGAAAATAAACTCTTAAGATTTGTTGTAGTGAAAACACAACACCCCTCATTTTATACTATCATAATAGACATGGGGACCCTTTTTTTGCATTGCATGTAGGCTTTAAGTGTGATTGCATCATTTCAAGTCTAATTTTCTTTTTATTGTTTGCCTAAGTTTGATTAAGTTTGTTTGTTAATAAACTTTGTAAATAAGTTTTTGTTTTAAACATCTTAGTTAATTAGATTAAAGAATAAAATAGCCCCTAAGACCAAGAAGTGTGCATAGGCTTTAAGCCTTAATCATTAAACAAGTGGTTATAATATATCAGAGATATCAGAGCTTTGACATTAGAGGAACCCTTTTAGAATTCCTCGATGTCAAAACCTCGATTCATAATATAGTGGCTTAGCCTTTTTTAATAAACATACAAATATAAACTCCAAACCATATGACAAATGGCTTTAATACAAACAAACAAATACAGGTTTCGGTGATATATATTATAAAATGGCTGAAGTATTATGGAGGATCCACATACCACTTAACCCTCCTCTGCTCCCTTATATCGGAGAATCCCTCATATCATAGTTTTTGTTATGTGTCACCTATTAAGATTTATGATATGACAAAGTTCTGATTTCCGATATGACAAAGCTCTGACCTTTTGATATTTGCGCTTGACACAAGTTCCAATATCATATATGCCATATTTCCTCGATCTTCGATTTCATATGACATAGCCCTGTGATCTTTAATTTCATATCCCTTCGATCTCCGATCTCCAATATTTCCAAACCTCTAATTCTCCGATAAACCCCTCCTATCCATATTGCAACTTCCATATTGAAACTTCTTATCAGTTGTTACTCCTTTCAACCTTCGATATAATGGACCTGATAAATCTATTAAAGAGAGTTGAATAAGATATCACATCCGCTCCATATCGAAGATACCCAATATCGCGAATATTTCATGTTGTCTCATCTTAAAAGTTCCGATGAGCTTACCTTCGATACCACTCGGCTCTTGCCACTTGTCACTTCCATATGGGGCCGTTTTTATAATAATTGAAAAAGTATATTTTCAATGGTTTTGTGGGAAGTTTGTTTGGTTTATATTTTGATTCGGTTTTCAGCTAAATTTAATAATAGAACTATTAATCTCTGAGTGGTTGAAACAAGGATGAACCTAGGGTTGATAAGGAGGAAGTATCAACTCGATCTGTGATTTCCAAAGACTCTCTGCCATGTGACACAATACAGTTCTAAACTGGGAATATTGTTGTAACAAAGACTAAAAAAGGCCATCATCGTGAGCAGCAAATGAAGCCTTTAGCTAAAGAACAACACTCGATTGCAACAATTTCCCAAATTTGGTCTATATTCAACCAAATTATTGTTTATTTATTTATGTTTTTTTGTTCAGCCTGCTAAAGAAAACCTCTAGGTTCGGTTGTTGAGAGAATCGAGGAAGAGAATTAGTTTTGTATATCTTGTATAAATACCCCTGAATTCGAAGCAAATGGAAGGGTGTTCGTGATCCACTCAAGGGGGATTCTCTGTAGTTGTTCGATTTGTGCAATAACACTACTATTATGTATAGAAAGACCAATTATGGAGAAAACAGAGGGTTTCTGACTCCATTCTAATTGCTTTGCACTATTCCAGGCAACGTGATTAATGGTCTAAGCTACTCCAGCACTGCACATTTGTAATGTAGGCTCATTTTTATTTCACTTATATTAGTTAATGTGAACTACTTCCTTTAATTTATACAAAATCATTTGATGAATTATATGAGTCTTTCCCCTTGTTTTAGTTAACTTGCTCTTAGATTAAGGGAGGGATATCACATTCTAGTTCGAGATAGGTTTTTTCATGTTTTATATTACTTCTGCATTTACATCTTAGTTTGCATCAATTCCTCTCTTAAAGAGGCAAATAAATCATTTAATTGCGGTTTGAGCAACCTTTAATTCGATCAATCCTTTGTGTCGATTTACTTCTTTAACCCATATCTTAAAGATCAATATATAGGACCTGTAACATGATGTAACATATGTGTAAATAGATTAAGTCTTATTTTAGGTTAGATTAGTATTACATTAGTTTTAGGTTAGTCTTAAATGACAGGGTAACTGGACCCATAACTAGTCGGAACAACCATCTTCAATAGAAAAGGAGCTGCTTCAAGTTCCCGACCGGGTGGTCTCCCCTAATGTTGACGAAGGACATTTTTTCCAATCAACAAGATCTCAAATTCATTTATGGAGAATGAATATGTATGTGGCTTTTGAGCACTACTATTGATTGTTTACTGAAATGCTCATTTAGAATCTGGTGAAGCTATCTTTTAGGGTTAATCATAAATGAGTTTCGAGAATGGAACTTGTATAAGGACATAGTTTTATTTCTTTAGGTTGGCTAGCTATCTAACATGTTAAATTTAGAGATGTCATGCTTTTCTACATATTGTTGTATATTAACTATTTTAGTATTGTGACATGAATCTTTTTGTTCTATTGAATATGTTTTATTAGGAGTTAGAGTTATTTACAGTTAAGTGTCTAGGAACTACTTATTAGGCATTTAGTTGTTCACAGTTGTTTTAACATGGATTAGATGTTGTGAAATATTTCGCTCGTCTAGTTCCTTCATTTTATTTCAATTCCTAGATGCTTCTTTTTCCCATCCTTTTATCTTGCTCTTGATTAAGAAGAGGACTTATCCTTTCTTTAAACAAGATAGGTATAATATTAGATGCATCTTAGATTATATTATGCATTTAGTTATACTTTCTATATCCTATAAGTCCCCTCATAAAGGGGTAGCCTTTAGAGCGGTATGGCTGGGCCATAAAGTCAGCGTAAGGATCACTTTCTTGCCTGATTAGCAAGAAGAGGTGGTCAGATGTCTCTTCTATATTGGTAGGTGAAAGTCATACTTTAAGATAGTAGAGATAGAGAGAGGGTAACTAGACCCAATTGAACCATTCAAAACCACCATTTGGAACATAAAAGGGTTTTTAATATTTTCACTAGAGGGTCGAGGTCGAATTTCGAATGGGCTAGGAAGTTGGTGAGTCGCAACATGAATTTCCAACAATTCCATACACCAGAAAGTTCCAAGAACTTTCTATCAAGATACCTACTAAATAACCGAAATACTGAAGAAAGCACTTGAATTTATTACCAATTTTGATATAATATATTTGTTATAGTTTTCTTCGAAAATACAATTCCGATAAAGCATTGCATTTATTTGAGGGGACATGAATTTGACATATCTAGGAGCCCATGTTACTTTGCATTCCATATGACTTTAAATTTAAGTTATGTCACAACAATCTAATTTGATTTCCAAAGAAAAAAAATGAAATTAACTTGAATAACTATCTTTCCTAAAAACAAAAGAGTAATTCTCTGAGGAGTTCTCACGCATATTGATTTCTTTCTAGAATGGAACATCTGAATTTTAGGATTATTGCCTTCCACATTGGCCAATTTCTGTTATCTGTGTTCCTTTGCACCTTTGTGTGCAAATACACTGAAGGAATAAAATACCTAGAAAGATAATTATTATCGAAGATCGGAGGGATTGGCATATCAAAGTTTTCTAAATGTGTTTCGAAAATAAATGTCTGATATTCATTACCTCATTTGGTTTTCAAATGGAGCCTAAACGAAGTTTGGAAATTTTCAAAGATACTAAATGTATAAAATGTACATTACTTTTGTTTTATAAAGTTATTAGTTTGTAAATAATAAACTTTTATTTGTTTTATTTTAATATCTAATAAATTATAGAGAAACCAGAGGGTTTTTGGCTATGTTCTAATTGCTTTGCACTATTGCAGGAAATGTGATTATGGGTCTAAGCTACTCTAGGACAACACATTTGTAATGTAGGCTTATTGTGCTTTCACTTGTATTAGTTAATGTGAACTACTTCCTTTAATTAATACAAAATCATATGATGAATTATACGATTATTTCGCCCTGTTTTAGTTAACTTGCTCTCATATTAGGAGAGGGCTATCCCATTCTAGTTCAAGATAGGTTTTTCATGTTTTAGATTAGTTATGCATTTACGTCTTAGTTTGCATCAAGTCCTCTCTTAAATAGGCAAATAAATCATTTAATTACAATTTTGGCAGCCTTTAATTCGATCAAACCTTTGTGTCGATTTACGTCTTTAACCCATATCTTAAAGATCAATAAAAAGAAAACGTAACATGATGTAATATAGGTGTAAATAGATTAACTATTAGTTTAGGTTAGATTAGTATTAGATTAGTTTTAGGTTAGTCTTAGATGACAAGGTAACTAGACCCATAACTAGTTGGAACCATAATCTTCAACAGAAAAGGAGATGCTTTAAGTTCCCGATTGGGTGGTTTCCCCTAGTGTTGATGAAGGACATTTTTTCCGATCAACAAGATTTCAAATTCATTTATGGAGAATGAGTATTTATGTGGATTTTGAGCACTACTATTGACTTTTCATTGAAATGCTCATTTAGAATTTGGTGAAGCTATCTTGCAGGGTTAATTAGAAATGTGTTTCGAAACTGGAACTTGTATGAGGACAGACTTTTATTTTGTTAGGTTGGCTAGCTATCTAACAATTTAAAGTTATAGATGTTATGCTTTTCGACATGTCATTGTATATGAACTATTTCAGTATTATGACATGAATCTTTTTGTTCTATTGAATATGTTTTATTAGGAGTTAGAGTTAATTACAGTTAAGTGTCTAGTAACTACTTATCAGGCATTTAGTTGTTCATAATTGTTTTAACAAGGATTAGATGTTGTGAACTATTTCACTGGTCTAGTTCCTTCATTTTATTTCAATTCCTACATGCTTTTGTTCCCGTCCTTTTAGCTTGCTCTTGATTGAGAAGAGAACTTATCCTTCCTTCAATCAAGATAGGTTTAGTGTTAGATGCATCTTATATTATACTTTGCATTTAGTTATACTTTCCGCATTCTAGAGTTCCCCTCATACAGGGGCAATCTTTAGAGTGGTTTGGCTAGGCCATAAAGTTAATTTAAGGATCATTTGTTTCGTGATCAACAAGAAGAGTTGATATGATGTCTCCTCTATTGGTAGGTGAAAGTCATACTTTAAGCTAATAGAGATAGAGAGAAGGTAATTGGACCCAATTGAACCAATTAGAACCACCATTTCAATGGAAAAGGAATTGCTTTAAGTTCCCAACTCGGTGGGCTCCCTTAAAATGTTAAAAGGTCATTTTTTCCGATCAACATGACTATATATATATAACGTTGGAAATAGAATGGTTTCTAACATTTCACTGGAGGGCGGGGGTCAAATGGTCGAATGGGCTAGGAGGCTAGACACTTGGAACAAGAATTCCCAACAATTCCATAGACTAGAAAGCTCCAAGAACTTTCTAACAAAATACCTGCTAAATAACCCCAATACTGAAGCAAGCACTTGAATTGCTTACCAACTTTGATATAATATAATTGTTATAGTTTTGTTCTCAAATATCATTACGGTAACGCATTTCATTTATTTGAGGGGACGTGAATTTAACATATCTAAGAGCCCGTGTTACTTTGCATTCCATATGACTTTAAATTTAAGTTATGTTACAACAATCTAATTTAATTTCCAAAGAACAAAAATGAAATTAACTTGAATAACTGTTTGGTCAATTTAGTGTGTCCTAAATTGTTGCATTTAATTGTCAATCCAGGATTTGTAAACTGACGAAGTGCGGCGCACTATATGTGCAAGATAACCTATCTCTTACTTTTTGTCATTTTTGGTTTTTTTTATTTGTTATGGGGGTTTTTATCTTGGTTGGTTTCCTAATGTGTGAAGAAAATTCTAAAAGATAAGTATGGATATAAATGTTCAAGGCAATGATGTCCTTTATATTGATTTCCCAAACTTTAGAAATATGCAATGACAAAATTAATTCCTAACAGAAAATGAAAATGTACCACTATTCTAATCAAACAAACAATGAGCTATTTATCATGAAACCCAGTGCCCTTGCTGCTGTCTAAATACAAGAGAAACTCTACTCAAAGAAATCCAAAAATTGCAAACAAAGTAAAGCTAAAATCAAATTACATCAGTTCATCCTCTGACCCCTTGCCATTAGTCTCGCTATGGCTTTCGGAGGTAATCATAAACAACTTGAGCAATCTGATATCTAAAAATTACACACTCATACTTCAATCCCTCGCCATTAGTCCCGCTATGGCTTTCGAAGGTAACTGAAAATGACATGAGCAATTCGATAACTAACTTGCAAAACAATAAACTAATATCAAACTACACATTCATACTTCAATCCCTTAGGAGGTAACTGATAATGACATGAGTAATTTAATATATAATCTAACTAATAAAGCAAAACTGAAATAAATAAAACAATGTTGGGATTGAAAACTAAGAAAAACAAATCAGCATAAGGACAAGAATAATTCCATGTCATTAGTCATTGTAAAAGCTATGTGCAAATGCCCGGGCTGCCTAATCTGGAACAAAGACACTGATCAGTTAACAACAGTATACAGCATGAAAATTTATGGATAGAAGTAAAACATGAATACCATAAGCAATGCAATATATATACGTGAATGATTATGGCATAAGGAATGTAAGGCAATAAAGCATGAAACTAGACAGCAATGAACAAAACCTCGACTTGTGCAGGGGCCCTCATAGTCCTCAGGCAACAGTTATTAACCACGAATTGAGATTATAAACAGAGTCTTCTCATGTATTCAAAATGCAGTCATAACACAGAAATAAAGTCACGACACAGTGGGCTTGTTAACAGTCAAAATTGCATTACAAAAAACTAGCTAATATGCGTATGAGAATTCATTATTTATAACAGAGGATGTCAACTAATTTCCTACAATCTGCGTTGATAAAAGACATGTGAACAACCACGTCCAGGAATCTAGCATTATGGCTGCCGTGAAGATTAAATCTTTGGAGGGTGGCTGTTGGATACGGCTCATGGAGCAGTCCATAGGTGTTGATATGTCTCCTAAGATTGAGGAACGGCCACGCAAGTCTTCACGTGGTGAAAAACAGAGTTTTATCACCGTAGGACTCTTAAGTTGACCACCGCTTTGCCCCCCGTTGACTATGGCCTCTTTTGATGAATTCGTTAAGCTAATAGGACTCGGTCCATGTCCACGTTGTTTTCAACTTGCCCACGTGGCTCGATTCGCCTGAAGACACTTGCAATATAGACTTTGACAAAACAACTGCGAAAAGTTGGGTTGGCTGTGGAAAGTGACAAGATTCCACAGCTCATAAACAAAAATCTGGTTCAAATAGCAACACAAACACATAGTCAAGAAACCACTTTAAATGCTCTTTTTTAACTAATATGCAATTATACTGATGACTTAGGAGGTTTAGATGAATGGAAAGAAGCTAGAAAAAGGTGTAGGAAAGATGCAAGTTTGGGACTCAACATACCCCCACTGTGAAGGTGTTGCATGTCTTCATGCAACCAAAATTTTGACTATCCTCCCTTCAAATCATATGTTCTGAAGCTTCTGTCAGTACATCAAGCCCTCTTCCTCTCTTTCTTGGTGCTGCTAACATCCTGGGCTTCTTCATCAAGCATCTGAATTTAAGACTGATCAGTGCTCTACTTATCTTTTTGCACTTTTTCTTCAATTTCTTGTTCTTTTTCTGCCAGAACTTGAGGTGTAGCATGCTATTATCATGGATGATCTTGTCCAGTTTGCTCTGCTCTTTGAGTGCTTCATTTTCATTTTTAACATGTCTATTTAAAACCTCAATCTCAAAGACTTCTTGTTTCAACGATCGGACTAGAGCTTCTTGTGCTATGCAAGGCTGAGTGGATGAAGTGTTAGGACCTGTGGCTGTCCTTTCTAAGGATTCTATGTAATCATACACGTCTTGCTGCCTTGGATCTATTGCGGGTGTCGTTTTCCTTGGGTTGTCCCCAGAATGTTGTGGAGGAGAATTGACTTCAAAATCTGGCCGAAAGGGACTCATGTCAACATCTTGAGGGCTAGTTTCAATATTTGGTTGAGAATGAGGTGGATTAAGGCCAGCTAGAGTTTGTTCAGGTGTTCCTCCTCCCAAATCAATAAAATGGGGTCCTTTCATTTGTGCTTTTCTCCATTTTCCCTTAAGCCTGCTGCTTCTTCTTACATACTGTGGACTACTGCCTTCTTCCTTTTGTTTTTCTTTTCCTTTATTTTTGGCCATAGTTGACTATTCCTGCAGGTGAACTAGTCTCTCAGACAACATTTGATGGTCTTCTTCTAAGGAAGGGGTTTGATGCACAACCTCAATGCTTCTTTTCTCTTTTGATTTTGTTGGCTTTTTACCCTCGGTCTTTCCCTTCCTCCTTCTAGACAGTCTTTCTTCTCTACTAGTTCTTTCAACTGTGTTAGTGGGAGTGATTTTAGTTTTATCACCTGTTCTCTTTCTTCTACTTCTTTTTGATGTACTGCCTTTAGGGGTTTCTTGGGGTTCTTCAAAGAAATTTCTAATTAAAAATTGCTCCCAAGTGTCCCTTTTCTCTTTTAATTGTTTTTCAAATTTTCACGAGACCATGGTGATACAAATGTGGTTCTACATCCCCCAGATGCTTTTGGACAGTCACAAACATCTTTTTCAAATTGTTTAGTAAAAATTATGGCAGATTGAGGGTTTGGTTGTCTAGGAAATTCATCAACAGTCGTGTATGGTACATGTACATTGCTCCACAATGTCCCTCAGAGGTGATAAACTTTTGAATAACCAACAGTAAACTAGCCCACTTTTCTTTTAAAGCATGGACAGGAATTCCCTTTTTGAAAATAGTGACATCCATACCTGGGTTACGTAGGATCACTCTCCAAGCTTCATCGCCAATGATCTTGTTCTTAAACTAGCGTTCACCTTCTTGGGGAAGTTCCGTGGTAGCTGCTATGGATGCTTCAGTTACTATAAATTTTAGGTCTCCAATTTCCACCTTTAATCTGTCAAAAGACCTTGCAAAAGCCTTTGTAACCTCCTTATGGTAGCCTTTAAACTTTTGAATAAACTGAAGCCATTTTTCCTTTTTCAGTATGTCCTTCACTTGCAAGTATCCTTCCATAAATTTGGGTCCCTCTGGTTCTACCCTCAACAGCCGACCCATCCTTCCTTCTGTTCTTTAAAACTCGTTTGTGTGAGGAGGGTTTAGCAGAGGTAAGACAGCTGAATTAGCGGAAATGAATAGGATTTATGAGGGAGACCAGTGACTGTAAGCGGATATCAGAGAATAGGTACATGGAATGAAGCAGAACAAAGAGCAGAATGGGGTGAAGTCTTATGTGAGCACCGTGCAAATGCAGCTGTGAGGTCAATAGAACAGTAGGGGAAGTAAAGTGCATCCGACAGTATTTAAAATTGGGTGGGTGTAGAGTAGACGCAAGCACGTTTATGAAACGACTGAGGATTTTGTGTGGCTAAGAGAAGCCGTAGTCAAATCAACCATGTTCCATAATTACAGGTGGAATATCAAAAGATAGCCGAACACGAGTGAAGACCGAAGGCTTGATTATGAGAAGTTTAGAAATGAATGCAAGGATTGTGGGAAATCGTATAGAGATCGTCGAACGATCATGAGCTATCAACAGAATCGTTGCATATTATGGAGCTATGGTTTAAGAACTATGCAGAAATGTGTTTGAATGCCATTTAAAATAAATTTTTGCTCATACCTTGGAATGTTTTCCATTTTGCATTAGTCTTCAATTAGTTGCTCCTTGTTGATACTTTTGAATGCTTCATGTCTTCATAATATGTCTTCATACCTGCATTGATTTCGAGATTGTTGAACTAACATCTGACTGTAAATTTTTGAAAAACAGTGGTGGTTGCAGAAACACAACTAGTTGTGGAATCAGTGAGCAGCTGCGGAAACTGACTCTAGCTGCGGACATTGATCCAACAATCTTATAACTGAATGAGATGTATAAACGATAACTGAATGGATGAAAATGGTCATAAAAACTTTTATTAATGGAATGAAATGGAGTTGAAATGAAGTGGTGTGGAATAGAAATGAGATGGAGTGGAATGGAATAAAAAAATGAGAAAGAGAGAGAGAGATTTTTTTTGTTGTTGGAAAACTTAGGGTGTCGGGAGTTCCTGATTTTCACCCTCTGTTTTCTGTATAAGACTGCCAATCAGTGATTGGTTTTCAGGATTATACATTTTTTTTTTTGAAAAGAAAAGAACAAAGGCTAGGCTGGTGGAGAAGAAGGATTCTTCTTCACCAGCCTTATTGCAGAATTATCTTGAAACATCTTGACAAATTCTTCTTTTGAGAGTGGCTTATGATAGAGCTTTAATTTGTGGCCATTCACAATAAGAGGAGTTTGAGATTCATCAATGGTCTTGATTCTTATCGCTCCGTTGCTAAAGACTTTGTCAATCTCATATGGCTCAAGCCAATGAGTCTGAAATTTGCCTTTAAAGTCTTTAAACTTAGAATCAAATAGCAATGCCCAGTCTCCTTCTTGAAACTTTCTCTCTTTGATATATTTGTCATGCCACTTGGCTCTTTGATATTGAACTAGATCAGTTCTTAGGATTGCTTCTTGTCTGATCTCATCTAGCTCATTCAACTGCTCCATTCTATGCTTTTGGGCTTTTGATAGATCCATCCCCAACTGAACTGCCATCTTGAAGGTTTTGACTTGGAACTTGATGGGGAGCAGGACTTCTTTCCCATAAACAAGTTCATAGGGAGAATTTCCTGTTGTATTTCTCCATGTAGTTATGTAGGCCCACAAGGCTTCAGGAAGCCTTTCTGCCCAATCTCTTCTGTGTAGATGAACAGTTTTGCTGATGATACTTTCAAGAACTTTGTTTGTAGATTCCACTTGACCATTTGCTTTGGTAAGGAGTAGATCTTCTGTGTTTGATTTTGTATTCTTCCATCAGCTTCTCTACCAGGTTGGATGTGAATTGGCTTCCCTGATCTATCACAATTTCTCTTGGAACACCAAAGCGAGTAAAAATATCCTCATAAAGAAAATTAAAACTGAATTTTTAGTAGCAGAAACTAACGCTTTGGCTTTTACCCATTTGGTGACATAATTAGTACATACCAATATATACTTCTTTTGTTTAGATGATGGATTAATAGGTCCAATGAAATCTAAAGCCCATTTTTCAAAGGTTCGATGAGTACCTGTGGTTGCAATGGCATTTCATTTGAAAGGGTAGGTTTCCCTACTCTTTGGCAGCTGTCGCACCTTTTGACATATTGTTTTGCATCTTTAAAAAGGGAAGGCCAAAAATATCCCAGAGAGAAACTTTTATAGGCTATCCTTTTGTCAGCAAAGTGTCCGTCGCATGGTTCATCATGACATGCTTTAAGAATATCTGGCATTTCATCTTCCCTAACACATCTTCTAATCACAAGATCTGACCCTGTTTTAAGCAATTCGTTAGAAATCCATGAATATTTCGAACTCTCCTGAATAATTTTTCTTCTTTCACTTGGAAATAAATGTGGAGATAGTTTCCCTGTAACTAAATAGTTAGCAATATCTGCATACCAAGGGTATTAGTAGTTACTGTAAACAAATATTCATCAAGAAACTTATCCTCTACAGGAGAATCTTCTTTAGTATTCTGAATCCTAGACAAGAAATCAGCTACTATATTTTGTTTTCCTGGTCTATCCAACACAGTAATATTGAATTCTTGCAAAAGTAGGAGCCATCTTGTCACTCTGCCATTAGTAACAGGTTTGTTCATTAAATATCTAATCGCAGAATGATCAGTATGAATAAAAGTTTCATAGCCTGTTATATAATGTCTAAACTTATTGATTGCATGAACAACAACTAAGAACTCTTTTTCAGTCACAATATAATTCAACTCAGTAGGAGTTAAATTTTTACTGGTATAGTAAATGGCATAAGGAACTAAATCCTTTTGACCCACCGTAGCTCCTAGAGTTGTATCTGAAGCATCTTTTAGAAATATGGAAAGGGAGTTTCCAATTTGGTCCTCTCAAGATAGGTGCTTCAGATATTCTTGTTTTCAAAGTTTCAAAGGCTGTTTGACAATCAGGATCCCATTTGAATTCACAGTCTTTTGTAAGCAGTTTGAAGAGTGGAGATGTTATTTTAGTGAAGTTTTCTATAAATCTTCTATAGTATCCAGTAAATCCTAGAAAACTTCTAACATCTCTTTGACAACTTGGAATAGGCAACTTGGAGATGACTTCAACTTTTGATCTATCCACCTTAATCCCATCTCCTGAAATATGATGCCCCAAAACAATACCTTCAGTAAACATCATAAAGCATTTTTCATGGCTTAATGAAAGGTTTGTTTCTTTACATCTTACAAGTAATTTTTCCAAATTTTCTAATGCCTCCTCAAATGAATTACCATAAACTGTAAAATCATCCATATAAACGTCTACACAATCATGGATTAGATCAGAAAAAATTCCTAGTACTGCTCTTTGGAATGTTGCGGATGCATTACATAACCCAAAAGGAAGCACTCGATAGGAAAAAGTTCCCCATGGATAGGTAAATGTGGTCTTATCTTGATCTTCAGGTGCTACTTGAATTTGATTAGAGCCACTAAAACCATCGAAAAATGAAAAGTACTTTTTGCCTGCTAATGTATCTAATACTTGATCGATAAAAGGCAAAGGTAAGTGATCCTTCAAAGTTGCTTTATTCAATTCCCTGTAATCAATGCATACCCTCCATTTACCATTCTTTTTAGGTACTATAACCAAAGGAGAAATCCATCGGCTATCTGAAATTGGATAAATGAAGTTTACATTGAGTAGTTTTTGGAGCTCTTCTTTCACTATCTCCCTAAGATTTGGTTTCATCCTTCTTTGAGGTTGTCTAATTGGTCTATTGTTTTCCTCAATGTAGATGTGATGGATGCAATTCTTAGGGTCAATACCTTTCAGATCAGTATACTCCCATGCAAATGCAGTGGAATGTTTTTGCAAGATTTTGGTTAGTTCTTCCTATTGTGACTTTTCCAAATTTTTGTTGATATTTAATGTTTTACCTGGAAAAATCTCAATGACAGAACTACCAAACTCTTCCATAGAGTAAAGAGACATTTGTCTTGATGAAACGTAGGTAGAGGCTCTGTAGCTGAGTGCGCAGACCCCTGCAGCTGAGTGGGCAGGGCAGGTCGAGTCTGTAATCATTTGGAATTATCAATAAAGATAAGTATTTTACAATTTCTACGTCTTTATTTCCTGTTTATGCATCATGTTACGTTGGGTATGAATTTCACTTATAATGCTTATATGATGCGCGAATGTATGTAAATGTGTTGGTTAAATGAACGCAAGCAAGAACTTTTGTTTACGCGAAGCTAAATAAGATCGGTTAATAAGATAAGTGAGACACTTAGCCTAGTTTGGGAGATATCGCAATTCGCTGCCTTAGCAGCGTGAAAGTACCTCAGCCCCAAGTTAGGGTTGCGCGAAAGCCAGTTGTACCCTTTCACGAAGGTGCTAAAGGGTGGAACAAAGGGCTAAGTAAACTGCACGAAGACAGGAATAACCAGGATAAACTGACATCACAACCATCTCAACGTGCAGATGATGAGGTCTGAGCCGCACGAGGAACATTCGAACATAAATAAAGTGCTCCGAAGTGGAATGGTGATAGGAGATGACAAGGGGAAACAACCAGAAGACAGCATATGGGTTTGCAAGGCCCTAACAAAAGAGGCTAAGTTCAATTTGGAGCGCGCTTTGGAAGCCTTCATGGAAGTGTTGTGCCATACAACAACCCCCCATTTCATATCATTACTATTCCAAAACTATAATATGAAATGGGTCCCTTTTTAATTTTTGTTTTTAAATTTGGTATCAATTTAAAGTTTTATTTCAAAAAGGCCCGAAGAAATAAAAGAAAACATTATTAAAAGGCCTTTTCAATAAACCAATCAAAAACCCCAACGTTAAACGATTTATCTTTATCATTGCCATAAAGCGATCGCAAGATCGCATATCAGAATGACAAAGAGAGCACAACTTAAGGGACATCTTGATTTCCGCTGATGCGAAATCGCTATCGGATATCGGCAAAGCATAAAGTAACACAAATAACAACACTTGCTCCGATGAAATGCGAAATCGGCAATCAGCAATCGGTGATAATGTTTAACACAAATAAGCTTCCTCTTGTTCCGATGCGATGCGATATCGCTATCGGCGATCGGCGACTCGCCATGCCCACATTCTAAACGACCCTACTCGCTACTCCCGAAGTGATGCGATATCGCTATCGGCGATCGGGGATTCCAAATGAAACCAAAGCAATGACTTAGGATTTTCCCGACGCCCAAATGCGAAAAGGTTAAAAAGCACAGTTTTCAAAAAATATATATATATAAATATATATATATATATATAAATAATATATATATATATATAATATATATATATAATATATATATATATATAAAGAAAATAAATAGAAAAAAAATTTAATACGATTTATTCGTAATTAAAGCAATATCTTTTGAAAAGCCGCTCATCCGCGTTCAACCGCCAAATCGCCCAAGGCATGCTTCAAATAAATCATTCGGCCATTTAACCGAAGCGACTGGTATTAACGAGATTGACAGGCCTTAACGGCCATTTAATGAAAACAGCAAGCTTGTGATATATTCACAGATTTGATCCGAAAGTCGTCTTAAGTCAATCGATCACTATGAATGCATCAAGATATATATACCTCACTCTATTCAATTCATGTTATTGTTGCCTGCGTTACGCCTATCTTTCGCTCTGTGTAGGATTCTTCCACAGAGACAGAATTGAGTGGAATGGGAAAGAAGTCCAAAAAGACTACAATGCCTACTGCTTCGCTAGCCGCAGGGCAAGCTGTTGTTGATTCAAGCGGTAAAAAGAAAGGACTTATATCAGATACGACATGCCTGGGACTTACCAGGGCCACTTGGCAAGGAACATATAATTTGATTGAAGCCGAAGAGCCGAAGGTGACTGAGATACAAGTCTCATGCGACAGTACTAGCAAATCTGAGGCCAATCTAAAAGACTTGGCCAACTCCTTTCTGCACAAAATAGCGGCCCGGGAGAAAATTCTCCCATATACGGATGTGGTAAGGTGGGCAATCCAAGAGATCCCAATTACCAACAGAATATTTAGCACTGCAGATGGGAGGGTTTTCGGTTCTTTTCGAGTCGCAGATCTAAGGCAAATGTATCACCTACTGGCAGAAGAGAAAAAATATAATACGACATTTCTGGAGAAATTTCGAGCAGAGAACGAGACCGAGTCCGAACTAATTCGAGGCTGGAGACAAAATCCAGCAAAGCACAAGCATGAATCCTCGGGTAAATATTCAGTCGACTCCCTATGTTCTCCTTACTGCTATGCTGGAATTATGTTGTGTAGGCTATGGGGATTGCATGACTCCACCAATTTTACCATAGAAATGGTCCCCTTAATGGAGGCGGCATGTAGTGGCGAGATTATGGATTGGCGGATATATTATCCGATAAATTAGCCAAGGCCATTCTCGATTTCAGGTTTAACTCTCGCGTCATAGAGGGGTTCATTCCGCCATTTTATTACAGCGCCTATGTGTTGGATGTCTTATGTTTTAATTTTGAGTTTCTTGTGCTCGGATGGAGGTGGACATCGCAAGACCCCACACCCATCCACATATATCATCAAAAGTTGTGGAAGACCAATTACAAACATCACCTTTATCAAATCTGCAACGGTTTCATGTTGCCAATTTATTACTCCATTTTTGATAAGCCTGCCCGAAGATTTCCGAACAAGCAGGGGTAGATTTGACCGCAGTAGCAAGTTAGTTTGGAGAGGAGAAATTCACCTACATCAGAGTTTTTGGCAGTCAGGCAAGGCCCCATGTGCTCCCACTTTACATCCCTGATAAGTTACTTGCCAGGGAAGTAGCTTATCAAATCAATGTTGATGGGGTTACTCAGACCCTGAAGAAAGCGAAAAAGCATGTTTGGCCCTCTTTTCCCTTACGAATTGGAATTTATACCCTGCATGATATCAAACATGCAGAGAAGGAAGCTGGGAAGATAAATTCGCTCACTCTGGCTACTCTGCCAAGCAGGCAGTATGATCCAAGGAAAATCGCTTACAATGCGCTCGACCAGGCCAAATTGGCCAAGGTTGAGCACAAAGAAGACAAATTCGAGGATTTGTTTGCATCGGCCGAATCGCTATATCAAGTTAATTCGCTTGCCATAAATGTATACAACGATGAAGGGCTAGCCGAATTTAACAGAATTAGAGAACAGAGGTTGCAAACTCTGCCTCTAGACCTGTTAGCAACTATTCCGACGAGGACAAAATCAAGCGAGCCTGAGCAGCGAAGTAATACGCCACCTCCTACTACATCAAAGCAGCAGGAGGAAATGCATAATCAGAGGCAGGAACAAACCCAGGAAAATGTGCAGCGACAGGAACAAACCCAGGCGAAAGCCCAAGAAGAGAGCAGCTCTAAAATTAATAATGATACACTAGTTGATCCGAATTTGCTCCAGCAATGGCAACAATTCAATTCAATCATCGGCAACCTAGAGTGCTCGAGAGATGATGAGGTTTCTAAAGAGGGCGACACACAGGAAGCGACATCGAAATCGGTTTCGGGCGAAACCAGCGACCTACCCAAATCAAAAGAAACAGAAATAATTCCTAAGGATCCATCGGGCGAAATCATTTTGCAAATTGAAGAGATTCCCCCTTTGGATGTATTTTATAGCCCTAAGCATAAAGCTGTTGTAAAGCGACAGAGGAAAAGGAGAAGGGCTGATCAACCTTCTCTATTCCCTGAATTAATAGTGACGGGCAATGTTGTGTGGAAAGAGGAATTCGACCCCTCCGATGACTTAACCAAGCTATCGCAATAAGCTGGAGCATATTCGGCAGCAACTATTGATAAAGCATCGGAGGTGAGCAATTTATTGAAAGCAAAGGATTAAGACATCTCTTCGCTACAGGCGAAATTATCGGAAATTCAACAGAAGGCAGAGTAGGCGGAGCAGGAATTGCTAGTGCAGCAGCAGAACAATCATCAGCTGACCAAGCAATTACAAGAGGAGAAACAAAGGATTGACGAGGGCGCAATCCAAAGACAAAAGGAACTATCGGTAGCATTGGAGCAATTAAGAATATCGACTGAGGGAAAGATAAAAGCTAAAGATGAGCAAATCGCTCAATTGTCCACTCAAATTAAGCAAATGAAAAGGCTCCCTCAGGTAGATGAATTCAAAGCAGAAGCGCTTCAATTGAATAAGGCATTGATTAATCAAGTTAAGCTCCTATGTCAGCAGATTACACAAGCAGAACCATTATGCGAGTTAGTAGCATCCATAAGCGAAAAGGTAGAAAAAGCAAGGACCGATTTAGATCAGGCCGAAGAAACACTGACAAGTTTTATAGAATGGCAAGATTTCGATCAAGGCCAGGCAACTAATCTACCGAGAATTCTGGAATCGTACAAAGAAATATTATTCACAGAATGGCAATCACAGCTAATGAAGGTCGAAAGAGCAATTTTCAGATGCAAAGAAAGCACTAGCAATTTGGTTGATTTAGTAAATAATACGCTTTATTTGTCTAATATGATTTCCCAATGCACTCCAGGTCAATTAACAGCGACAAAGATGTTGGAGCATTCATGCTACCCGGAGCTGGAGAAAAATGGAAGATTAATCGCGGGAATCAACAGTTTAATATGGGATGCTTATTGTTTCTTCTTAGTGAAGCCATACAGCCAAAGAGCCGCCTTAAAATGCCTCACAAATGCTGTTGGGTATATCATACCCGACATTCAGGATGCCACCTTTGCTGCCCAATTCAGCTTGCGCCTCAACAGACCGCTAGAAGTGGAGCCGATGATTGCGATAAGCCAGCTTAGGTTTAAAGGCAAACAACCTGAGTCATGATTCACATCGCCGACTGCCAGATCGCCCCAAGGAGATAGATCGCATTTACTGATGCCAATTTAGTAGGATTTTTTTCATAGATTTTTTTAGCTTAGTAGTATTTATAGACCCTTTCATGCATTTAGAAAGGGTCGTAAAGTTTTGTATATGACTTAAACCCTGAAGTTGCACTATTGTACTTCAGGGATATTCTTTTATGAAACTGGACCAATTATTCTGATTTTAATGAGGAAGGTTTTTATACAAATGTGCACTACTGTCTTTGTTTAAAAGCATTTATGTGTTGAAGGAAGAATTTTGAATAGCGATTGATATTTGGGATTGATTAACAGCTCTCATGGTACTATTATCTGCGTCTGTACTCATTCATGTTATATGAATTGTTATTTAATCGCTCTTGCTATTATCGCTTATATATATGTGTTTTAACAGCATCCTTTATGCATCTCACTATTGGTTGTTTATAGCATGCTTTTCTTTCAATCGTATATGTATCGATGATATAAATGGTGAATGCAAGTAATTTGTGTTAATCGCTTCGTTTGACTATTCATATGAAGTAATCTTTAAATGATTGAACATTTGTGTCTATTTTACAGATTCATCTATATGCCTGTTAGATAGATAAGGATTATTAAACGCTGCATTTCAAATGAATAAGTTGTTCCCGGGATTAGTATTAGTTTTCTTATTTTTGTCAATAGAATAAGCTAGTCGCCTATCATTAAAACAGACTACTCATCACTCATCCATCCCTTTTATTCATTATCGGGAAACTGGTCCCGTTATATCCAGTCGGAGCCACCATCCCAAACGGAAAAGGAGTTGTACTAAGGTCCGGACCGGGTGGTTATCCTCCAATGTTGTTGCAGCGATTTTCGAGGCATCAACACCTTCTTAGCTTCTCACCAGTCTAAAACATCTCATTCCATCAAGCCCTTGAGTGCTAAAGCCAATGCCTACCTTGCCACATTGAACACCCTGCAATTCTGACCTAGTTCCCTAGACCTAAACTGTCTAGCTCCTCCTGATTTGGCAAAACCCCTTCAAAATCCAATCAAATCTTTCATGCTACTATACCTAGCCTAAAATCCTTAACTTGATCCAATCATCTTGACTAAGATCCTTACGGAGAGAGCCCTCTCCCAGCCTAGTAGGGCTAGCTGTTTGGCTAAGCGTGGTTTGTGGTTACCATGGCTTGTGTTCCTTCAGGCTGAGGTTCAATCCAGGTGATAACATAGTCGCGACCATACTGGGGAACATAGTTTTATGTTCCTCAGCAAAATGTATCAAGTTTAGATCTGATTGTTGATGGTGGACAATGATCAGACACCGGAAGGAGAAAAGCATTCACCTGGCGACTCTAAATCAATTTCGAGATCAAATCTAAGGACTCCACTGGAGGATGAACCTGACCAACAAAAACATGAAAGGACAATATGGAAAGATTAGGTATTCAAGTTGGAATTTCATCCAAGACATTACGTTCTTTGTTATAAATTATTTCTTCTCTTTTCCCAAGAATGTCAAGAAGGCTTACAAAGTATACTATATTTGAGAAAATATCCTAGACCTACATGTGATTCCTTCCCTTTGGGGATTGCGAATACAAAATATTCGCATACCTTTGATCTTGATCAAGACCCTTCTTTCGAATCTTATGATGATCGTCTTCAAACTGATGAGCCTAAAGAGACCAAGACTGATTCTACAGCTTTTGTATATACCCCTATACCTTGTAAAATTATGGATAGATACAAGCCTCTGACTTTACCTCCTATATCGCATGCTTTCCCTAAAAATCATTACCTATATCTGCCAAGATTTGATGGTGAATGTGATAACATCACTGCTGAGAGACATGTGCTGAATTTTGAGTCTTTTCTTGACCTTTTTGAAGTTGATGAAGAGGATGTCAGTATTAGGCTTTTTGCTCTTTCTTTGCAAGGTAAAGTCAAGAGTTGGTTCAAAACCCTGCCTGATGCGAGCATCTCAAATTTCCAGCAGTTAGTCAAATTTTTCCTCGAAAAGTGGGTGGTGAGACATAACCTTTTCTTGATTCTAGAAGAGTATAACCAGCTGAAAAGACTGCCAAGGGAGACAATACGACAGTTTTTTGTCAGGTTTAACCAAGTCTATTTTTTGATGCCTGCTAATATAAAACCTCCTCCTGGATCTGCTCTATTACACTACTCAGAAGCCTTTGATCCAGAAATGGAGTTTCAACTAAGAGAAAGGAACCTTGCAACACTTGAAGAGATGCAAAACAGTGCAGTATATGTAAAGGCTAATTTGCGGATCAAAAGGGCAAAGTTGAAGGAAGAAGAGATGAAGAACATAGATCCAGAGGAATCGACATCTTTAGAGGTAAAGCTTGACATTTTGGTAAGTGCAATGGAAGAGATGATGCAAAAGATCACCCCAAAGAATGAGTATGACGTTCAAGACCATGGCTTGCTGATTGAAAAGGAATAAGTGGCTGATCCAAAACATTTTCTTTCTTATCCCAGTTGTCATAGATCTGATAATGATTGTTTTATAGATCATCTTGGAGAAGGGAGATCTGTTGGTCTGACATGTATGCTTGATGATGTGTTTTATACTGATGATTTGCCTAAGTTTGATCAGTATGATGATGATTATGTTCTCCAAACAGAAGCTAGTCTTGCAGACAAATCAACAATTGGTTTGTGGAAGGACGAAGTTCACTTTCAGCAGCTCGAATACAATGATCAGCCGATGCATATCAGCTATGGAAGTGAGGAGGAAAGTGCAGAAAATTTTGAAGTAAGTGAAGGATCTTTGCCTCTTTGTTTTACTTCGTTTCAGTTCATCAGAGACAACTTTCGTGCAATCAGAAATCAACCGTCGATAAGTTTTGATCTGGACCATCTTGAGGGCAATGAAATCCTTGTTCAAGACTTCTCATATATAAATTTGCAGCCCCCGAAGGCCATTGAATGTCAGGTTGCACATGAAGACTTGGAAGCTAGAACATATGATCAAATGATGCAAGATAATTCCGTACCATTATGTTTTGAATCATTTTAGTTTTTGAAGGGAATTTTGCATAGTATATCTTCAAATGAGCAACTTGCAGAAAATCATGCAATCTCATTAGAACCAATAGAAAATGGTTTGCAATAGTCTTTTCAAGTTTTTCACTATTCAATAACTGATGTGTTGGATGATGTCTGCAGTCAAAGTCCTTCTCCATTAGCTAGCTTTGAGCTTGAAAAAAGTATTGATACAAACTTGATCCAGTAGCCAGTTTCTTTGTCATTTTCAGCAGGAGTCTCATCAGAAAGCTCAGATGAAATTTTGCATTCATGGTATGAGGAGAAGAAAAGTAATCCATTCGATGAGCTAAGTCCCAGTGCACATGAATTTCAAGATCCTTGTGCAGTATTTTTGGAGTCAGATGGAGAATCCATATTATTCAATCTGAGAAAATTTGGATCTGTTTACAAGTTTTCATGGGAGTTGCATTTTAGTAGTTCTCTCTTGTTGCTCATAAGCAAGCACTTGCAGAGAATTAAAACAACAGCTAGAATGTTTACTTGGTTGCATTGGTTGTTTCATTTCACTTGATCAGGTGAGGAATGGATCACTTAGAGTAGGGCGCGATTAATAAGCTCACAGAGGTGAGCATGGTTCAGTCAGTTTCAAAGTTAGTTTGTGTCATCAAGTCATCAGTTTTCAGTCATGCATTTCAATTTATGTTTTTGACCGTATTGGCCCACATGGTTAGACAGTTGGTCTACGGTGTTCTTAACACCTCCAAGGAGCTGCCATCCCTAATAAGGCTGATGTTAGTGTTAGTACTTGCATCTTGCCATCAGTGATCAAAAATCCTCTTTTCATATCATTTTAAGGGTCCAATTCAGAAATTTGTTATCATTCCACTAGGTCATGCAAAAAATTAGTCACTGATGGTAGTCCTTGTCCAAAAACATCACTCTTCCCTAAATGTGATTACTTCTTGGCATAGTTTCATATCTTGTTGATTGTACATCATCCATAAAGTTATTTTTATCATGCCATTTGTATCAGTCATGAGGTCATTATGTCATCTTGAAATTCAGTCCTTAAAGGTCTCATTAGGTCTTTAGGGTTTTTCGAGGCTTCATTAGGTCATTAGGGTTGCCAGGTTCCATTCTATTGCATATGACCAGCAAGTAAAGGGTGATCAAATAACATCCCTTCACCATGTGAAGATGATTTGTAAAGAGAAATACTTATTTCATTATGTAATTTTATGTCTTTCAAATGTAATAATTTCACCATCCCAAGTTGTTAACTCAGTGTTCCAAAAATGCCAGACCATCAAAAGATCAATTTTTCAAAGGAAATAGTTAAGTGAAAGGGTAAAGTTTCAAAGGGTTAAGTGCATGCAAAAGGGAGTTGTTTTTTCTCGAGGGTGTCCAAATCATCATTTTCCACAAGCACTAAACACTAATTTCTTCACCCGTTGAGGCAAGGTTGGCTATGAAATCAGAGACATCTGAGTATGTCAGGCATAAGGGAGGTCATTTCAGCGAGTATGAGGCCATTCCCACTCATACACATCATGTCTCCATCATTTTTCAATAAGTCATTCCAAGGGACAAATCATTTGTCGCACATAGTGCCAGTTTTTCTTCAAACTATATTTTAGACCAAACATGGAAAAATTTGGAAAAAGTGAGAAAGGTTTTTGTCCAAAATCGGTCAAGGAAGAAAAGCCTCCTTCACTTTTTACACAAGTGTCATGGTTTTAGAGAAATGTCAAAAATACAGTTGCTACAAGAGAGTTGCTACACTTCTAGAGTGACCTTGGGAAAATCAAGCTTTCTCCTAGCTAGGGTGACCAAATGACTTTCTTGATGAGTCAAATGATAACTAGACACAGAGAGCTTTCCAATGAGCTATCATGAGCTCAATTTGGAGTTAAAAAATACCTTCAAAAGTTGATTGCAACATCACTCTGCTTTGGCAGCTTCATTCTGCATATTTTGACCAGTCTTGGGAGATTGGACTTTTGACAAGGCAAATGAGCTCCAGATTGAAAAATGCAAGATTTTCTGGAAAGTAGACTCGACAAGCTTTCCAACAAGCTATCCCACGGCCAATTTTGACATCAAAAAGGCAGTAAAAAGTGGACTTGAAGTGGCGCTGCACTTTTGGTAGTGGCGCTGCGCTTTTGGCAGGAGAGCCTAAAAACCCTCAAACCCTCAACGAAACTCCAAAATTTTGGGAATAGAGATAGAAGCTCACGGATAAAACTTAATACAACAAATTGATTAATGCATATGTTAATTTTCTTCGATTTATAACTATTGTGCTTACTAATCTACTTACATGTTTATTTATGTACTGACATGGGTTTTAGACATGTGGACATCATTAAATCAACATGCTTAGTGTTGGCATGACAAGATGACAAAATAATATGTTTATTCTTAATATAATTGACAATTGTGTGTGTACATGTGATAGCACATAAGAAGATCCAATTTGTAGCTGGAAATAGAGGAAATGACAGCAATATGGTACAACACAATATGGACCAAGTCCATCCTGAGCAAAAGGAGGAAAGTTCCCTAATAGAATGGATACCCTAAGGATCTTGAAAGCTAAGTTAAAAATTTGCAAACAAAGAATAAAAGACTCATTAGAAAACAATAAGAACAAGCAAAGTTGAACACAATGATGCTACAAAACCTATCCTACATGCAAGGGTTGTTGCAAAATGCCTCAAACACTGGAAATGTGGAAGGGTACCATACTAACAAACTAGAGAGAAACCTCATAAGGTTGGGGAGAAAAGAAGTGCATTGACATGTTGGGGTTGCGGAGAAGAACACCTAATCCGATAAATGCCCTTACAAAGAATGAAAGAATAGTAGTCCATGTAAATTTTAGACACATGAAACAACAACCAGCAATGTAGAGAGAAATGGGGATACATCTCCACAAGCTCTCTAAAATACTGAAAAGTTCCTCTTGAACTATTTTGAAAGATTGTTGGATCTCGAAGTCGTTGTAGACCTTGGGGACGACTTCAATTAAACTTTTGTGCATGAATTGTTTGTTGTATTATTCATGAATTGCATATAACTAGCATGCTTTAAATTGAATGAACAACTAGGTAGTGTTGATAATTTCTTAAACCATAAATAATGTGTTAAACTATAGGTTTAAGTATATTCATGTTGCTATGGATGAAAATTGTAGTGTTGAATGTTTAGAGATATTATATTGTTTAATGAGTGGGCCATAAGCCTCCTTGAGCAAACATGTAACCCAACGTCTTTCATGATTAGTTAATTGGTCGATTGAATGTTTCCATACTTGTATGTTGGCCTACAAAGGGTCAACAGAGTTGGATTTCCTTTAGGCCTTCTCATACAATTCACAATATGTATGGACTTGGATTTTGAGACTATGTCTTTTCTCTTAAATTCTGAAGGAGAATTAACACAGACCCTTGTCCATTACCAGTTATAGCAAGGTGTTGTGAGGGCCATGGTTCCAACCCTTGAACAAAGTATCTCTGCAACTGGCAAATAGGATCTCCCTTCTTGTCATTTCCACTCATTGATATTTGAAGTCTAAGACCATTACCTCAAGTTATAACATCCCAGAGTTGGACTCTTGACCTTCAGAGCCTTAGAATGGGGCAAGCAAAGAAGCAAGTTGATGGACCTCAACATCGAAAAGTGTCAGGGGCGGGCCCATTAGACACCTGGTCTTCGAACCTTTGGGCCTTCAGGCAATTGATTGCATCACATGGGGATTGGGTCGATAGACCCCAATGAGATGTGTCATGAGTGGTCCCATTGGGCTCTCGGGTCTTTGGGTCCTCAAGGCCTCGATTTTGGATTAAGCAGAGAGCAAAGACAGGAAAGGTAAAATCCTCATGTGTTGGCCTGTCAACCAACAACACCACCTACTACCCGTCAATGTAGTTAACAATGTTGAGTTCTATAACTAGGTAGTGGCATTAAAAAGACTAACACCTGACAGGGAAATTTCCCAGTTATCAAGGTCGCTATTGGTTTTTTCCATTTAATGATGTGAAGGTGATCATGGATGGATCAACGACCCACATACATCCTAGGGCCCCCCTGGTCTACTATGATTTAAATGGGAGGGGGAGTCCAGTATCCAAATTCTCATTATCGGCCCCCATTTAGTTGGAGCACTGCATTGGGATGGTGTGAACATCAAAGAGTCCAATCAACAGTCTGTGTTCACCCTCGGCCCCGCCTTGTCTACTACAAGTTAACAAGGGTGGGAGGCTGGGGTCTGAAACCGGATGTCACCATTGTTTAATACCACTCGGGTTTGGGAGGGCTCTTCGTGGAACACTAAGCAGGGGTGAATACCACGCGGATGGACCCCACATGGCGTGATGATGACATGATGATGCCACGAGGGCTATGATGGAGCCATGTGGATGTCGCGTGATGGTCTTGCACTGATGTGGCCGTTAGTGATTAGTCTAACTTGAATTGGACATAATTTAAATTCAGAAATCAAATTGAGATGAAATTTATATCATTGGAAAGCTCTTGACGAGTTGGTTGCAATGGTGATATCAAATTTTAATCCTACGACGTTTGAAAAAGAAGGATTTTTGTAACCTCGTCTTCATAACACACCTTGGAGGTCGAGTTAACTCATAAGTAACACCTTCCACAACCAAAGATTATACAAGGGGGTAGGAGGGAGCATTACATAGTGGTATCAGAGTGTTGGTTCAAACGTTGGGCATAGAGGGCCAAAAATACACCATATGAAGCAAAGGCTCAACACTAGACCTTTGGGGATAGAGGTAGAAGCTCACAGATAAAACTTCACAACAGAGTGATTAATGCATATGTTAATTTTCTTGGATTTATAACTATTGTGTTTACTAACCTACTTACATGTCTTTTTATTCATGTACTAACATGGGTTTTAGACATGTGGACAACATCAAATCAACATGCTTAGTGTTGGCATGACAAGGTCGCAAATTAATATGTTTATGCTCGATATAATTGAGAATTATGTGTGTATGTGATAGCACATAAGAAGGTACAATTTGTAGCAAGAAATAGAGGAATGGATAGCAATATGGTACAACACAATATGAACCAAGTCCATCCTGAGGAAAAGGAGGAAAGTTTCCCTAATAGAATGGATACCCTAAGGAGCTTGGAAGCTAAGTTGAAAAGTTGCAAAAATGAATAAAAGACTCATTAGAAAACAATAAGAACAAGCAAAGTTGAACACAATGATGCTACAAAACGTATCCTACATGCAAGGGTTGTTGCAACATGCCTCAAACGTTGGAAATATGGAAGGGTACCATACTGACAAAACCATAGAGAAACCTCGTAAGGTTGGAGAGAAAAGAAGTGCATTGACATGTTGAGGTTGCGGAGAAGAAAACCTAATCTATGCATGCCCTTACAAAGAACGAAAGAATAGTAGCTCATGTAAACTCCAGACACATGAAACAACAACCAGCAATGCAGAGAGATAGGGAAACATCCCCACAGGCTCTCTAAAATACTAAAAAGTTCCCCTTGGACTCTTTTGAAAGATCTTTGGGATCTTGAAGTTGTTGTAGACCTCGGGGACGGTTAAATTGTGTGCATGTACTAAGTGCTTTTTTTAAGTAAATATAGAATGTTGGATTGGTTGTGAATCGAGATATCTTGCATTTCTTCATGCGTCATTGGCTATAGGCTTCTATTTTGTTGACTTTGAGCATGAGCATGCTTTGTGTTGTCATGTGTTGTTGTTGTGGTTTTTCTTTGTTTTTCATTTTCCTTCCCTTCTGCATTTGGTCTTGGTTTGATTTGATGGATGTGGGAAAGGTAGGGAAGAAGCTCATGGAGAAGCGCGGAATAAAACCCAACTAGAAGTTTGAGGCCCTGATTAAATTTTGTGCAGATGAGGATAACGAATCAGCTAAGGGGACCTGGCTAGGTCCATAGGAACAAAATGGACAGCAATGTGACGGCTATGAAAATGGCATCAGAAGGAAGTTCCCTTAATTGAAATTGTGCTTGGTTGATATATATATATATATATAGTGCAGCTTCCAAATAGGGAAAATTATCTGAAAGTTGTTAATAAGGGCCACAAGTTCTAAGAAAGAGTGGGTCTTTTATGACCCATGAGTTTGAATCATCTTCTATGGTTATTTCAAAGATGGGCCTAGGTTCATCTCCCTTAACCATCTGCTCCATTTTCTCCATTTTTGGCATCTCAGTGTTTCAAGGTATTGAAAATTCTTTGGGTAGATATAGAATGATGAATACTGAGCAGGGAAGCTTGGGGCTGTACACTTATGCACGAGTTTGTGTGGAGATTGATCACAGTAAAGGCCATCCAAAAAGTATGATTTGAATACTGGGTAAATGCATTGGACTTAGATATAGAACTATGAAACTACAACTTTTCTATGCAGGATTTATCACCAATTTGGACGCCTGCAAGACTCTTGTCCTATGTCAAGAGCTCCAACAAAAAGAGGGGAAAAAATACTCTCCCAAATCCAACCGCTGGCATCCATGTGAGCTCCAAGATTTGGACAAGGAAGATGAACCTATATCTAAAGTTTTGCCTAATGTAGAGGTAAAGAGTACAAAGGATGGATCAGAAGCTTAGAATGTGGATTTGCAAATGTTCAGAGTTACCAGAAGAAGAAATGCATCAAGCGATTCCTCAACTTAGGGAGATAGTTGACATTAAATCAAGCTCTGATTCGGAACGTTGATCTTCAATTAGCTCTTGAGGGTTCCCTTTCGAGGGATGGACAGAAATAAAGAAAAAGAAAGTGAAAAAAGGATAAATTGAGGAAAACTATCTTTATTAAGGTCCTCATATAGAAAAAATTTACATACTCACTTATGTTTCGTTCATTGAGGTTGTTGAAATGCTTAAAAGCATCTAAAGAATGTAATCTTGTTTTTCTATTAACAAAATTACGATTTTTTCCAAGGAAAAAGAATACCATTCAATATATTAAATTACCTTTCAACTATTTTAAAACCCCCCAATATGATCCCACATTATATGGTATTGGCTTGCCATCAAATTTCCTATGCATTACACAGGCTTGCCAACTCAAGCCTACAATCCTCCAATTCGTCTCCTGTACCTGTCCAAAACGATCTGCAGTTGTCTTTTCTGAACCACCAAGGCTCTCGAGCTGTCAACCATTGAGTTCCCGAAAAGCAACCTCCCAATGAAACAATTTCTCCTTTTATAGGCTCCGAGCCTTCTAAAACCCTGCTCACCATAGCTGATTATGTCAAGCTCCATTGCACTGGTAATTACTAGCTGCCACGTGTAATCTAACAAATGCCCTCCTGGATTTATACCTGAGCCCCTTGCGCTGTGGTTCCCTAGAAAAGGGATTAATCCATTGTTAGAAGTCGGCAATACTGAAAACTGGAAAGGAAATGTTTGAGTGTGCAGGTTTGCCCTTAAACCAGGGATGTCCATGTATCGTAAACGAACTTAAAAGTAAGCAACATACAGATAAGAATCTAACGCCTTAGTTAAGGCCACTCATGCATGTTTAAACTGCTATTTACCTCAACTAGTGTATTTTGTAATGGAGAGTTTCAGGGTTTCACGAATGATTTGCAAGTGGATTTTCTGCATTGTAAGCTGGTTTTCATCATTGAGGGATGAGTTCAAGGAGAATCTTATTCGATGTGGGCTGATTTCTTCACCTCGAGTATAATGTGCAATGTGCTATACTGTACAATGTGCTTTCTCTCTCTCTACCTTTTAGGACATTATAATATTCAAAGTTTTCTAAAAAATCTACCATATCAATATCTGAATCTGTATCCTTAATTATATCCTGGTAGCTCAGTTGTTACTTGTAAATTAGCTCTGGATATTGACAAAAAAGTAAACTCAATGTCTACATTTGGGAATCTAGTTACGAAAATCAGAGTTTATAGGAGATGAAAGCAATCTTGAAACGGTTGATATCCTGAACAACAATTTATCTCAGAACAGACTTTGAGATGAACTTGATGGGAAATGATAGGCACTGGAAGGCTCTTCACAAGCAAAATAGGAGTTACCAAAAGATGTGTTTATAAATCTTGCATCAGAGACATACCCAGCCTCTTCATCTGACCAGATATATTTTCCCATGTCACATAAATTTTCTGCATCTATACGTTTGATCTGTTCTAATGGGAAAGTATATACCTTGTTATTGATGTGAATCCAGCTGCACCCTGGACTCTTTTTCACTCTCATGGTTTTCATCCTTTCCCTTATCTTCTCAATGTCATTCCATTTGCCAGCAGCCGCATAGATGTTTGATAACAGCACATAAGGTGCGGGATTTTTAGGATCCAACTGTAAAAGGCATTTTGTTGCATGCTCTCCCAATTCTACATTCATATAAATTCTGCAGGCACCAAGCAGAGATCCCCATACAGTAGCATCTGGATCTATTGGCATTTTGTTGATAAAGTCATGTGCCTCGCCCAAGTGCCCTGCACGGCCAAGCAGGTCAACCATGCAGCAATAGTGTTCCATTGCAGGTGATATGTGGTAATAGTGATTCATCAGGTTGAAGTAATGCCTACCATCATCCACAAGTCCTGCATGGCAGCATGCTGACAAAACACTTACAAAGGTGACATGATCTGGGTTTATGCCAGAAGCTTGCATTTTTCCAAAAAGTTGGATAGTTTGCTCACCACATCCATGCATGGCATATCCAGCAATCAATGCATTCCATGAGACCACATCGTGTCTAGACATTCTCTTAAACACTTGGCGTGCATCTTCTATGCATCCGCATTTGGCATACATGTCTATCAGAGCGTTTCCCACAAAAACGTCCAACTGGTATCCACTTCTGATTATATCTTCATGAATCTGCTGACCAGATCCCAGAGCTGCCAAGTCAGCACATGCAGGCAGGACACTAGTAAAAGTATCTGGGACTGGCTTTACACCTTTCATTTGCAGGTGTTGAAAGAAATTTATGGCTTGCTCAGAATGACCATTCTGTGCATACCCCGCAATCACTGAAGTCCATGAAACTACGTTTTGTTCAGGCATTTCGTCAAAAAGTTTCAAGGCTTCATCAAGACGTCCATTCTGTGCAAGCCCTGTAATAATTGCATTCCATGAGGCCACATCTCGTTCAGGCATTACCTGAAAGAGTTCCAGTGCTTTGTCAACATCGCCATTCCATGTAAAGCCAGCAAGCATTGCATTCCATGAGACTGCATTTCTTTCCGGCATTCTCCGAAAGATTTCCAATGCCTCCCTCACACGACCATTTTGTGCATATCCTACAATCATTGTGGTCCAAGAAACGACATTTCGCTCCGGCATTTTATGAAAGAATTCCAGGGCTTCGTCAAGACACGCATACTGCATAAATCCTGCAATCATCACATTCCATGAGACCACATTTTTCTTGGGCATTCTGTGGAACACTGTCCTAGCATCCTCAAGGCTTCCACATTTAACATACATATCCACAAGAGCACTGCCCACAAAGACATCAGAATAAAATCCACTTACAATTATTTTCTCGTGAACAGCCTTGCCATATCCCAAAGCTTTCAAGTCAGCACACACGGGAAGAAAACTGACAAAGGTTCCCGAATCGAGCTCCACGCCATTCAGCTGCATTTGTTGAAAGAGTTTCAAAGCCTCATGACAATACCCATTTTGCGCAAATCCTGCAACCATTGCAGTCCATGAGACCACATTTCTATCCGGCATTATCTCGAAAAGCTCAAGGGCCTCATCCACAAGTCCATTCTGTGCACATCCTGCAATCAGTGTGGTCCATGAAACAACGTTTGCCTCTGGTATTTTCCCAAAAAGTTTCATCGCCTCCTCAACATGCCCAATCCTGATATATCCGGCAACAATTGTATTCCATGTAACAACATCTCGTTCAACCATTTTGTCAAACACTTCGCGTGCATCGTTAATGCTTCCGCATTTAGAGTACATGTCTACAAGGACACTCCCAACCATGTAATCAGAGTGAAACCCATTTTTAATGACATGGGCATGGATGGCCTTACCGTGTTCCAGAGATGCCAAGTCGGTACAAGCCGGGATAACAGTGGTGAAGGTGAAGTGATCAGAGGGTACGCCTGTTCTATGCATATGGCAATACAGTTTAAAGGCCTCTTCAGACTGTCCCTGCCTTGCATATCCCCCAATCACGGCTGTCCATGAGACCACATTTGGTTTCGATTTGGGCATTTCATCCAAAATTCTGCGAGCATCCACCAAGCTTCCGCATTTGGCATACATTATTACAAGTTTGGCTGCAAGAAATAAATGTGCGTTCTCCTTAAATCCTGTCTGCGTCATGTGGGCATGGACTAGTTTCCCTTCTGCTAGATTTTTCTTCTTACTACAATACTCTAAACTAGAGGCATGAAAATAAGAAAACCCCTCCCCAGTGCTATTGGTACTGTGGCAATCAAGGTTACCATTGGCAGTGTCATTGGCTTCTTCACTTACAGGAAGACACATAGACATAGTGCTGAGAAGGTGCCGCACAGTCATAAGAGGGGCTGGCTGCATTTTCAATTTCGCGCTAATCATCGTCTTCTGGATCCATAGTAAATGAGGATTCTGTATGTTCTGATGCGATTGTCAGTCTCCATTTCTAATATGGTTTGCCATGGTGGAGGGGCCTGAAGGGAGTAAGAATTGTTTGCGTCTATAAACTTAGACAATGGCTCGCTGTTGCCCTGCTGATGTTTGCACTGAACTTATCGCTAACCTTCCGAGGACACCCTATGGTACTTTAATATTATAAATTCTTTTTTCAAAGAAAAGGCAAGCCATACGTGAAACGAGCACCGTTTTTTTTTAATGTTTATAAATATTTACAGTTATTTATTTAGCATTTATTAATACAATGTCAATATCTTAATGTACAAAATTGTCTATACTAGCATTTGCATCTTATGTTGCAAAGGAAACGCCGTAAAGCATAGAGTGGCGAAGAATAACATAGAGTGGGGAAGGATAGGGACATGTGAATGGACATTGTTGAAAGCAAGTGTGGATGATAATGAGTTACAATTGCAATAGTTAGTTATGTATATTCTGAAAATGGATATTTTGTAAATAATAATAGTTTGTGAAAGAATAGTGACATGTGAATGGGCATTGTTGAAAGAAAGGGTGGGTGATAATGAGTCAGAGTTGAAAGTATTAGTTATGTGTATTTTGAATATGGATATTTTGTAAATAATAGTAGTGTGTGGAAAAATAACAACATGTGAATGGACATTGTTGAAAGAAAGGGTGGGTGATAATGAGTTATACTTGAAATGATTAGTTATGTGTATTCGAATATGGCTATTTGGTAAATAATAGTAATGTCATGTAGAGGTTATTCATTATCCATGTAGTTGGTTTTGTTTATGTGAACATGTTTTTTTTTTTTCTTTTTTCTTTTTTCTTTTCTTTTTTTTTTTTGAGATGTAATTTTTCCATATGCTACCTATTCATGGTGTTATTAGAAAATACTATTATATTGTAATGGAAGAGGTGAAAGAAACGATACGACATTGTGAACAATATCATGGTTGTCGTTCCATATTTGAAAATGCATGAAAAATTGTTGGAGCCATCATGATAATAATAAAAATTCCAGAATGCTTTTGAAAAAATTTAGATGATTTTTTTGAAAAAATGGATTATAGTTGTCAAGTTTTAGAATTTTGAGTGCCTTAATTTTGCACATAAAATGATAGAAATTACAGCGTAATTTTGAAAAAATCCAGCTAATTTGTTTGAAAATGTCAATTCAATACTCTCAAATCAGTCAATTGAGTCAACAGTCGAATAGTCACCGACAAATGTTTCAATTCACTGCAATTCTCGAGCCTCAATTCCTTTAAGATCTTCAATTGACCAAGTGAAAGTGGTAGATTGTCCAATGAAGGGCGCCCTATTTCCATAACTTCTAAATTGCCCAAGTCTCCAATTTCATTTGGAAATTCTTTTATGTTTGTACCCCTAAGATCTAATTTTTTTAGGTACTTTTGATATGCTATTTGCGGAGGTAATATTTCAATGTTCTTACAATAGGAAACATCTAAACATTCAAGTGTGCTGATGTTTCCCAGTGTTTCGCTAGAGGCGGTTAAATTATAGCACCAACTCAAATCAAGATATTTAAGACGAATTAAATTACCAAAAGAACCTGGAAGCATCTGCAACTGCAGGGAGTGAGACAGGCCTATGTATTTCAGGTTTATTAAATTACCAAAAGACTTTGGAAGCACCTACAAATGAGAAGAGTGAGACAGATCGATGTAATCCAAGTTTATTAAGTACCCAAAGGAATCTGGCAGTGACTTTAGATTTGGGCAACTTGTTAACTCCAATCGTTTCAACGACACCAAATGACAAAATTCATTTGGCAAAGTGTTAAGATTAATCTTATGGAGGACAATCAGTTAGAGGTGCTTAAGGTGCCGTATTGATTTTGGTAACTTTGAAAGGGGAGAATAAATAACTAATTGTCACAACAACAAAGGTGCCTGCAAAATGTTCCAGGGTTTTAATCGTAAGAAATAATTCGACGATTAGCTTCTGCAAAACCATTTAAATTCATTGCAAATCCTACTGTGCGAATTCAATAACAAATAAACACATACTTTAAATCACCAAAATTTTATTTACCTGATATCCGGATTGCCACAATGATTTCAATTTCTTCCCCTGCACTTCTAAAACCCTAAGGTTCTTCATAGGTATCCAAGAAGGCAGAGAAAACCAAGGGCATTCATTCCAGCGAAGCCATATAAGGTTTGGTAATCGCGAGATAGTCAAACCCTGGAAGTGGATAGGGCTAGCTAAAGGCATGCAAGCAAAAGAGTTCCTGAGACTGTTGTGCATCAAGGCCTGTTAATTTATAAATTGATGTGTTTTGAACTCCTGAATCTGTGAGAACAGTTTTGTCTCTAGATGTAATCAAAATTAAGCTATCTACCCTGAGTACACTTTGAACCGACAAAAATGCATCCAGCTGATTTGCCTGATCTATGTCATCAAAAACTATGAAAGCATTAGAACATGAGAGATTTCTTTTAAGAATCTATATGCCTTCATAGATGTTGTCTATATGAATATCAAAGTGAGTCAAGCTGTTGAGAAGTTCACTCTGCAAAGGATGTAATGAACCTTTACTTGCATTTTCCCTAATATCACATAAAAAGTAATATTTACTGTAATCTGACCTCTTCCTATTGAAGAGTTCATTTGCCAAGGTTGTCTTTCCAACCTCGCCCAACCCAACAATCCCCACAACCTGAACCTTTCCACTCTTCTGCTATTGCTACAACAGGACTCTATTTTCAAAATCCTTTACCTTTTCCTCCAAAACAGTTCAATATTTGGCAACATTGAATATCGGTTTTTTCACATGTTTCAACATGCAATGAACCACTTGATCTAGCAACTCCCCTTCATCTCTGGTTATTCACAAGAAAATAAATACAGCTAATGAGAAACATTAACCTATGTATATCTAGATTCTAAATTATTCAATATTTTCAACTGGCAATTCAATACTCTCAACACAGTCAACTGAGTCAACAGTCGAATAGTCAAAGATTGTGAGAACGAGGAGGCAAACTTTCAATTTCTATCCCAATTGCAGTTTCAAGAGGGTTTTGGGGGCATGATGATACAGGGGATGCCATTGCCAACGTCGATTCGACTATACAAATAGAAATTGGAGCCCGTAAACTGAAATAGCCATTAACTCCATGAAACCGTAAACGGAAACAGCCATAAACTCCATGAACTCTCCCGAAAGCTCGGCGCACTGATGTCAAGTGGAGAGTGAACTATCGGCCTAATTAGCTAATAACTAATACGACTAGAAATTGTCCCAAAAGGTACAAAGAGAGGCCGATAGACTGATTGAGAAAATCAAATCATGAAACTCTTGAAGAAACTCCATTTCTAATTTTTCATTTTTCAATTCTGGTAGTGACATGTAGCATATTTCCTTCAGGTTGGCATCTCCTCACATATGCCCTTAAGAGGGGACTGAGAGAGTATGAAGTTCAACAATTGTTTTTGTGGAATTCTGAATTAGGCTCTTAAATATATTAAAGTAATTTTTATAAACCACTGCCATTGTACATAATTGAATTAAATGTAAACTTTATGAACCACATACATGTTATTAGTAAGTAACCTTAAAAGTAACATGTTAAGAGTGATATGGTTCATAAAATGACTTAATGTAATGTAATAACAAATTATTAATGTTTAAAATATTGGTGGATCCATATCCAATTTTAAATCTGACATCTGGTAACTATACACATACACACATCAACCGGATTTAGCTCACGTGGTTGGCATAAATGTTGTTAACTTGTTATCGCCCCCAAACAGGTTCAATCCCTACATGTGATGTATTGAGTTCATAATGAGTATTTCTTATAATGGCTTTGAGCCTTGATGTCTGAGCACTCCCCCAAGGATTAAGGCACATTGTTAGTCAATTGTCTTGTGAGCACGAGTTGGCAACACAAGGCAGTGGAGAACACATATTTGTGTTTGTGTGTGTGAACTTGTGAGAGGTTCAACATACAAAGAGAGTCTTGTGCGCAGATTTATAGGAGAATTTCCTTGGGACTTGCACAAGGAAATAGGGAAGTAAGGATCAAAGTCTTGCAAGGAGTGCTTCAGCTTAGTACAAGAATAGAAAACCAAATTGGTTCCTATTGAAACAAGATTGTTTTTGTAAGATATCTATTGCTCATTCTTCTATCAATAAAATTCTCAATCAATCAGAGGGTTTTCCCAGTTGGGTTCCCTAGAAAAACGAGTGTTTTTATATTCTGCATCTCGAGTTATAAGTTAGGTTTAGATTTGTTCATTCAAGCAGATTAGAATTTTCGTGGAATTTCTACACATATGACAATGACTTTTCTCTCATTTTATTTTATTAACCTTATACAAGTGACATGACACACATTCAATGTCCTCTGCATCCCTGGCTGTAGAGCGCACCTCACTTTTCTCAGGGCAAATGGAAAAAATCCAATATCCCAAACCAATAAGGAAACACATTTTCACAAAAGCAATCCGCTTAATTGATGAGATGAATGGATTCATATCTAGGTGCAACAATCTAAATTTATGTCGACTATCTCAAATAGCTAGTTGCAGAACCTACAATTGTTTGGGCAGAAGAGTCTTCGAATGAAGAAGAGCTCCAATTAAATAAGAATGGAACATGTTCCTACAAAATGGTTCACTATAGAGAAGTTGAGCATGATTTACCATGCGATGTACAAGAAGAGATGTTTTGATCCGAAGACCCACCCCCAAACTTCACCCCACAACACCCGGTACTCTTTCTTCCTAAACATTGAATATTTTTACTCTGGGAGCGATGTCCATTTGCAAAACTATAATTTAGAAATCACTGTCAATGGTCAGGGTTTTATAACAATACAAGAAAGGTCAACCCTAAAATTCAAAGTCCATCTTTTCAAAGTCCATTGTCAAAGGTAGAAATAGTGAGTTACCATAACCTTTATGCCATATGTTATTATGCAATCCATGACACTACCACATTTATCCTCCTCGTATAGGTTATTTTCAATTCATCCTTGGATATCTCATGTGAATCTTACTTTGCAAAATGCTTTATGCAATGAAATGAATGCACATTTTCTATAACAAATAGGCAAATACAAAAAAAAAGAAGAAGAAGTAGAAGTAGAGATACAATGCACCACAATTTATGCCCTTGCCTCATGGGCCACCCAATATCAGTAGAAACAGAGATAAAAATTTGTTGCATTCGTTCTTAGCAATCACAACATATAAACATAAAATCAAGACTTTGTGAACAATCTAAAGTGTCCAAACTTGCCCTGATTTATGTACCGTATAAGTTAGAGAAATAAAATGTGTCCTACCAATAAAATTATAGAGGAGAGAAAATAAAGCTTTCTCCATACCTTCAAAAATAAAACAATGAAAATGCACTTTTAGAACCTAGAATAATCTTATACAATGAGAAACGGCTTAGGCTCTTCTTTTTAGTATGCTCTTCTCCCATCGCCTTCGGTTATAATATCTTTAAAAGCTCCACCACTGGGTATCATAGGAAAGACATGCTCCTGGTGTGGCACAATGGCATCCAATAAATATGGCTCGGGGTATCGAGCATTTGTAAAATGGCCTCCCTGACATTTGGTTTCTTTGTTACCTTAGCTGCTAGTATATTGCATGCATCTGCCATCTTCAAAAGATTGAGGAAAATCTCAGATTCAGCAGATGGATCCCTGAGGTAAGCATGTGCTCTGTTTGCTTTGTAAAAGTGATCTTCCCATTGGACCACCATGCCCAAGTGCTGATTGTTCAATATCATCATCTTAACAAGCAGGTTTTCTACCCTGATGGTGGCCAATTCTTGCACATCCATCATAAAACTGACATCTCCATCTATATCAACAATAATAGCCCCTGGATTAGCCACGGCAGCTCCCAAGTGCTGCAGGCAAACCAAATCCCATAGCCCCGAGACCCCCTGATGTCAACCACAGTCGAGGTCTCTCATATTGGAACCATTGGGCTGCCCACATCTAGTGTTGGCCCACTCCAGTACTGATTATAGCATTACCATCAGTTAATTCACATAGCAGTTGAATGGAAAACTGGGGAGGAGTGGCATCCTCAAAATCTTGGAAACTCAAAGGCCATCTTCTTTTATGTTCTCGTAAGTCCCCATTCCAATCGGAAAACTCCAGCCTATCATATCATTCTTGCAATTGTAAATCACGAAAGAAAAAACGTAATATATTTCTCTGTGTAATCCCAAGGTTGTTCTATAAATCATGAAAGCTACATCGGATGTTAAATTTAATGAAATTTGCAAATCACGAAAGTTGCGTCGGATATTAAATTTTATATACAATATATGAAAATTTAAAATACATACTTTACTGGGATGTTCATGAAAATGTAAGTTTGTTACATGTGCATATTTCCACTGTAGCCCATCCTCAAGTAGAACAAAAGAAGATTTGCAATGCCATTCAATTCTAAAAACATCCATAAAACAAGGAAATTTACTCCGGCTAAGATAATTTTCACATTAAAATCAATAATAATAAGGTTTATGATTATTCTTTATAATCAACCGAGATATTTAATTCACTTTTTTACAACAGATAGCCTAATTATTAACCTTTCTACTTCTGAAAGCAGTAATAATAAGGTTTATGATTATTCTTCATAATCACTCGAGATATTTAATTAACTTTTTTACAACATACAACCTAATTATTATCCTTTCTGCTTCTAATCATCACCATTTAGCGAAACAACTCAAATATCAATTTTGCGCTGACTGCCCTGCACTCTTTATAACTTGCCACATTTGTGATATAGAGTATGAGGGTTATTGCAGTTTAGCTTACAGGTTGAATAATTGGTTAATGTGGTTGCTACAGTTTAATCAAACCAAAATATGCACCTCCTTAGGTTTTGCTCAGTAGAGAAGCGTGATTTCCTTATTCAACAACCTTTCCATTCTCAATGACGGCTACACTGTCAGCATTCTGAATTGTGCTCAACGATGAGCTACAACCACGCTGGTTCTTCCTACCATGACTCCATCCAATGCTTCTTGAACAACTTTCTCGAATGACTATCCAAAGCACTTGTTGCCTCGTCCAACAACAAGACGCTTGGATTCTTTATAATTACCCTTGCTATTGCTATTCTCTGTTTCTGCCCCCCAGACAACTGAGTTCCCCTGTTGCCGGTGTAGGTCTCATATCCATCCCTCATGCCACTGAAACATTAACAATGCATTGAATTTAACAAGAAGTCTGGCAAGTTGTTCAGATAGGACTTATTTATTTATAACTTAAAAGAAAAATATAACCTGCATTGAATTCATTAAGAATATTTATAATAACCACTAAATTTTAGGTTTAAGAAACTTGGTTAATAAAACATGAAGTTTAAGATAGGATTCCTGAAGTTTCCCATGGAAATTATGTTTTGTAAGTTCAGAAAAGTTTGTGAAACAACTTAAACATGATGAAAAAAGAAACAACTTATACATCATGCAAAAATAAAAAACCGTGGTTGGAAAACAAATTTTGCAATGGCTGAAAAAAAATTGAACAGTGGTCAGGGGATTTATTTCAGTCTACTTACGAAATGAAATCGTGAGCATTGGCAGCCTTTGCAGCCTCTACTAGCTCAGTTTCTATTGCAGAAGGACATACCATCAATGAGATCTATCACAATCCACTGGCATTTTTTAAGCTCATTAAACGGGACTCTGGTTTGGTATAGATGTATATCCATTGCTTATAATTGTCATAGGGGGGATAAAGAATGTGCTCAGATGAGCCATACGCTGAGGGAAGCCATTGTAGGGCCAATATGCTAGTTATCTAGGGAGTTTTCTTTGTATCAAAGATTAGAGATAATGGAATAAAAATAACTTTTCTAGCTTTTCGGCAATCTAAAGATTGGCGTTGTCCCATGTAGATTATTCATCCCCAACCTGAATATTTTAGTGGTTTGCATTCATAAATACCGCAATTGTTTGCAGGAACAGAGCATCACGTAATTTTTCACTAAATCTCTTCTGCTGTAAACTTGTTTGCAGGTTTTGAGATTGGAAATCTTCATTTGATCCCTCTTCTAAAGCTTGCACAACCTATTCTCTATTATAGTTACTAACCCCTTTTCAGATCACGGGAAGCGTTCTTTGACATTTATGTTAGGTTTAAATGGGTGATGTAAGTCTACCCCTGTGGAAACCTGAGGACCAGAGTGTTGTGCAGATTGGAGGTGTCTGCATCAAAACATAAAGGCATACTTTTCTCGTAGAAGAACACTGTTAAAAATTCCATATGTGAGCATAATGCATACTTAGCACATGCAAAATATGAATATATCTTGTTGTGATATGCTTTGTACACACTAGCTTGAGCACTCTAGTATTGTTCACAGCAAATGAGAAGATCCACTGATCTCCATTGTCTTTCACAAAATACACTACTTATTGAATAACAGTGAACTTAAAAATGCTAATGAAGGTTATAAATTTTCAACATAAACACATCAAAATAGTCACTAAATACACCACAATGGCAACCCCAACAACACAGAGATGTTTGAGCCTGGCCAAAAACAACCATCCATACATTGCAATCAAGATAGATAATAAATAGAATTAATACAATTATACCAATCGATGTGATGAATTATATTCCATGAAATCACAATGTTTGAGATAACTGCATTTAAGATAGAAAAAAAATGCCACAATAATATTTTTGTCCAGATAGAGTACAAACCCTTCACACAATTCTTTCAGGAAAAAGGATGATATTGAAGAATGTAGCTAAATTAAAGGCATATTTGACCATACCATAGGTGAATAACCTAAAATAACCATCCATATACAATTACATCAATTGATATGATGAAGCATATTCCATGAAATTGCAATGTCTGAGATAACTACATTGGAGAAATTTTTTTGTCACAATGGCATTTTTGTCCAGATAGGGTACAAACACTTCACACCATTCTTTCAGGAAAAAGGATGAGAATGAAGAATGTAGCTATTTCTTAGCTGCTATAAAGTAAAGGTGATTTGACTATACCATGGGCGAATAGTATATTAAGAAATAAGTTAACTTCGAGTTCAAAATTTTTGCAAAAAACTACAATTTCTCTCTAATATCTAGAGATAAAAATAGAATCGAATAAAAATAATTAGGCTATATCCTGCACTAGTACCTCCAAAACATATTCCTATTTTGCACTCTCACAAGATCTGGCAGGGTATTCCAAAGCAATTCCTTTCTGCTCTGCGATCCCTTGTTCAACTAGGCATCAAAAGGAGGTTCTTTCACACCATTCCCTCCCTTTGTTAGAAACCTCTCTTGCAGATAAAACAATAGCAATTTCTGCAGAGCAGAGATCTCTCTAACCTTGCCTTCCAACTCACCTACTCTGGTTTCAAGCTCTCCTGCTCTTTCATTCATTCTTGTATCCAATAGCCTTATGAGCTCATCTTGAATCACTTCACTAAATCTCTTATGCTGTAAACTTGTTTGCAGGTTTTGAGATTGGAAATCTTCATTTGATCCCTCTTCTAAAGCTTGCACAACCTATTCTCTATTATAGTTACTAACCCCTTTTCAGATCACGGGAAGCGTTCTTTGACATTTATGTTAGGTTTAAATGGGTGGTGTAAGTCTACCCCTGTGGAAACCTGAGGACCAGAGTGCTGTGCAGATTGGAGGTGTCTGCATCAAAACATAAAGGCATACTTTTCTCGTAGAAGAACATTGTTAAAAATTCCATATGTGAGCATAATGCATACTTAGCACATGCAAAATATGAATATATCTCGCTGTGATATGCTTTGTACACACTAGCTTGAGCACTCTAGTATTGTTCACAGCAAACGAGAAGATCCACTGATCTCCATTGTCTTTCACAAAATACACTACTTATTGAATAACAGTGAACTTAAAAATGCTAATGAAGGTTATAAATTTTCAACATAAACACATCAAAATAGTCACTAAATACACCACAATGGCAACCCCAACAACACAGAGATGTTTGAGCCTGGCCAAAAACAACCATCCATACATTGCAATCAAGATAGCTAATAAATAGAATTAATACAATTATACCAATCGATGTGATGAATTATATTCCATGAAATCGCAATGTTTGAGATAAAGGCATATAAGATAGAAAAAAAATGCCACAATAATATTTTTGTCCAGATAGAGTACAAACCCTTCACACAATTCTTTCAGGAAAAAGGATGATATTGAAGAATGTAGCTAAATTAAAGGCATATTTGATCATACCATAGGTGAATAACCTAAAATAACCATCCATATACAATTACATCAATTGATATGATGAAGTATATTCCATGAAATTGCAATGTCTGAGATAACTACATTGGAGAATTTTTTTTGTCACAATGACATTATTGTCCAGATAGGGTACAAACACTTCACACCTCTTTCAGGAAAAAGGATGAGAATGAAGAATGTAGCTATTTCTTAGCTGCTATAAAGTAAAGGTGATTTGACTATACCATGGGCGAATAGTATATTAAGAAATAAGTTAACTTCGAGTTCAAAATTTTTGCAGAAAACTACAATTTCTCTCTAATATCTAGAGATAAAAATAGAATCGAATAAAAATAATTAGGCTATATCCTGCACTAGTACCTCCAAAGCATATTCCTATTTTGCACTCTCACAAGATCCGGCAGGGTATTCCAAAGCAATTCCTTTCTGCTCTGCGATCCCTTGTTCTACTAGGCATCAAAAGGAGGTTCTTTCACACCATTCCCTCCCTTTGTTAGAAACCTCTCTTGAAGATAAAACAATAGCAATTTCTGCAGAGCAGAGATCTCTCTAACCTTGCCTTCCAACTCACCTACTCTGGTTTCAAGCTCATCTTGAATCACCTTCTGTATCATCTGGGACCTCTTATACTCATCCACTTCCTGAAGCCACAGATCTGCGAATTGGCAATCTTTCCAGCCCTCGAACCAAGGGCCTCCCATTGTATAATGTATAGCTTTGGGAAGTTCCTTGTCATCAATCTCATTGTGACCAACAAGGAAATTCCAAGTGTAGGGAATGGGTCCAATATCATTGTCATCAAGCCAAGTGAATCTATGCAAAAATGCCCCAGATTGGGAATTCACAATAGAGGGTGTCAAAACTCTGTTCTTGGGGTGCCCGCAATTATACAAAACCATAGATGACCAGTTCTTTCTAGGGTAAGTAGTCTGCACAACTCCATCCATTTTTGTAGCACTCTTGGGCTTGTAATCATGTTTGACACACATTATAGCATGCTTATCATCAATGAGCTCAGCTAATTCCCTAACATCAACAGTATAGAGAAAATCACAGTCTACGAACATAGCCCAACCATCGAACCCAGCTAGGAAAGGAGTCAAGAACATGGAAAAGGAGAACTGGGTGCTCTCAGTGGGATCCCTTGTGCGCCAGTAAAGCCCAGCTTGCGGAGATCCACTTGTTTGATGGGGATTACTTCAATTGGAAATGTGGCATGTTTTAGTATCGAATGCCTTTAGACCTTGTAGGCAAGATCCTCACGGGGATCGTAACCCACAAAGATCTTGAGCTTTGGAAGCACTTTTCCACTCTTGGTAATAACAGGTCCTCCCATGTTGCTGCTCAAGGCTGTGGTGAGACTGGATCTCGCGACTTCTGGTCCTCCTGCATCTTCAGCTTCGGTTTCGGAGACTCGGCTTGGGAGATACTGCGAATGCCAGCCCGATGCCCAGTCCCAGTCCCAGTCCCGATACTAGCATGTCTTTGGAATTCCTATATGCATTCGAATGTGAATGCCCATTTCCGCTACTGAAAAATCTTTGTGGAGGAATTGAGTGCGAGGGGATCAAACCTTGGCACTGATAACCTCTCAACCCGCTCGCCGTTAACCAAACTGGTGGTCCAAGCTTAAATGAATCAAATGCCTAAACAGTTGCAGGCTAATAACGTTTTTTAAGGTTTTTCTAAATTGGACGGCTGATTTTTGTTCAATCGTCTAACAAAAGATCTGACGGCGACGATTAGGACAGAAAAGCATGTGGGGGAGTTCATTTCAGAGGGAAACGCCTTACAGCGTAATAATCATTTATGAAGAGGGTTATACTAATTGATTTTAATAAATATGGGGTTGAATTTAATCAAATGTGAAATTTGATAGCACTGTAGTATGATGCTTTGTGAGTTATGAAATAGAAACAATGTTAGGGTTTCCACTTTTGAGTACTGTTAAGGGTCGTAAGTTTTGAAGAGATATATGGTGCAACGATGAGAAAATATTATTATTGCCTAGTCTCAAAGCAGGCATACATTTAAATTGTTTAAATTTGGGAAGTTATAATAAGAAAGATGTAAAGCATCAAGGAGGGAAAAATAATCATTGTGAAGGGAGAATATAATTAAAAATTGAGAAAGAATTAAGGGATGGCATTCATTATATATTTATAAATATGGTTGTTGAAGACTTTAGCCCAATTATTTTTATTCTTTTTTGGTTCTAGTATGAAATACAAATATAGCATATGGAAATTGTCATTTTCTTATTAGTATGTTGATTCTTTTTATAAACCAACATTTGGTTATGGGTAGTTTAAATAAAGTAGTCATTTTAAGGGTAAGTTAAGTCTTAATTGGCAAGGCAAGTTTACAAAATTTATGTTTGTTTCATTCTTTTTATCAATGAATGGGTTGATTATCATTTTAAAGGGGTATATAAAATCTAGGAGGATATAGATCTTGACCTTTTAGTGCATTTATTGGGTACTTCCTATTCATTTTTTGTGATTACCGTTGAATATAATCTTTAATTTCAAAATTGGCAAAAACATAGAGCTCAATAAGCTTTGTAATGGTCCATGAAACACCTCAAACAAAGTTCATATGTAAAAGTTATAGCCATGGGAAGTTGACAAATCAACTAGACTCCTTAAGGCTTCATCCATTTTACCATCTCATCTCATAGGGTTAAGGTTGTAGGTTTTAACCATGCATAGCCAATTGTTGCAAATATATTCTTATAAAATAGGAAATATGCAATGGCAAAGAGACACATTAAAACATAAATTTTATCCTGGAATACCAAACTAAGAAAACCAAAAAGAATTTTCAGTATATATTTCTTTATAGTATTATAGTACAATATTTATATCCTGTAGCATCCATAAACCATCGACCCATTTACCCTAAATTAGAATACATAGTTCTTTAACGAGAACTACAAAACCAAGAGCTAAACCACCATGGGCCACAAAAATGCTCAAGGTGAAAATCATGTGTCGAAAGCCACCAAAAACAAATGCAAAATACCACCCAAATATTTCCAAGGACATTAACACCAAACTCCCATGCAAAGGGGCTTCCATCCCCCTATGACCCCCCTTGTGACCCCCTTGCTATGCCTAATGCAACTTACAAGACATGGGAGTAATTGTGCAAAGAATATAACACATACCAACATTCTCCCACTTCTTGTTTTCTTTGGACACAAGGGGTTGCACGAGTACATGATCAACAATCCACAACAATAATTCCCATTGTTTCTCTACAACAAGAGGAACCTCTCAATGCTCATAACTTTTTTTAATGAATATGCAACATTCTTTAAAGTGCCCACCTTCACCAACAACACATTTTGTCAATCATATCTCTCACAAAGTGATACTAAACATCAATACACTTTTTCTTAGAATGATATGTAGGGTTCTTTTCTATGAATATTTCACTTTGACTATCACAGTATATCGTCACAGATCATTGTACCAACCTAATACCTAAACACAATCTTTGTAACCATACTTCTTCCTTGCTTGCATGAGTGGTTGTCATGTATTCATATTTTGTAGTTGAGAGTTCCAATTCGAAGTATCTCTTTCTCATCCAATTGATTGCTCCTCCAAATAGGCTAAACACATACCCACTTGTAAATCTTATGTGATCAAGATCTGCATCTTGGTATGCATCAACAAAGCCATGTATGCCCAACACTATCCATTCCTAGTTGTCTTCGGTAGGAGAATTCATAACCAACAATGTCATGCAAATACCTAAAAAGCCTCTTTACTATTGTCCAATGCTCCTATAACACCCTCCTCCCACATCTACCCAAGTAATCGGCCAACCGAGGTAAACATGCGACGAGAGACTACTATGATCAGATTCAACCTCCTATGTGACCTTAAGGAAATGGAATCAATGGAAACACAACAACCTTCCACATCAGCTAGAGGACCCCTGAGAACCAACCCAACACTTCAGGCAACTAACTTCTTGGTCCCACTGAAGTTTGTGACCACTTAACCTTTTGATACTCTCATGTTATAGGTCTGCCAGTGTCTAGGAGGCTCTGGACGCTCTCATGCTATAGGCATGTCAGCGTCCAGGGACTATTTTTTCATGTTCTGTGCCAGCGTCCCCAGGATTTAAATGAAGCGAACAAAGTTCCTTCTAAGGATTAATTACTCCAAAAGACTTGGAATATGAAATTATCCATTAAGGATATAAATAATATATTAAATATGTGAATAAGAATAAGAATGATTTACAATGAGAACAAGTAGCTTGCTTATATATCACGCAAGTGTCTCTTCATGAAGAGTCATGTCTTATTAGACATGCCTCTTCAACCCAATTACTACTTAACTAATAATTAATTATGATTATTATC